>NW_019773514.1:1316720-1360211 GCF_001039355.2 Lingula anatina
GATTTTTTTTTTTTTTTGGGAGAACGGACGAAAATCGGTGCGCGCGCAGGATGTCATCCATAAAATTAAAAAAGGGTGGCCTTACTGGTAGGCTATTGGTAACTTTTGAATAAGGATAGCTTGGGAATCGAACCCAGGACCTTCCACACAAGGTGAACGCTCTACCACTGAGCTTGCTCTCCTGTGATATTTCACTGCCACCTGTCCTGACTAATGTCCACTGCCTCAAAACAATGTACCACTAAAATCAAGCTAGAGGCGCTGACAACTATCAAATCAGCCCACAAGCATGATGGTGGGAGCGCTGAATTTATTTGCCTTTATTAGACATATTGTTCTGACCAGAATTACCCTTTTCTTCTTGTACATTTTAGTATCATTACTTAAAATTCTTACTATAATATACTTTAAAACAAATGTTTTGGTCTAAGATTAACGGAACAGCTGACATAGGGCATCATAAAGATAAATGGGTATACGACTTTCCTGACATATCAATTCCCTCTCAGTGTCTCACTCAAGGCTATCTTGCTGGAAGTTGGGTAAATTTGGCCTGGCTATGGTTTAAAAAATGGACATCAAACTCAAAAACAAACCAAACCAACGTGACTTTAAAAATGGGTCAAACAAGACAAGCACGAACACAATCTCCTCTCAACACATCTAACACACTGCGGTGCGCAAATGCGCTCCAAGTCAGCCTATCATCTAAATAAAAAACTTTATTAAAAAACGACTAATTTCATTTCAAAAGGTAATAATTATGAGGAGAAATATTAGATTTACGCATATCTATTTTATTTGAAATTTAATAATCATTTTTCACTTACCTGTACAGCATTTTATTCGTGCGTCTATAGATTTGATATGGGAAAAAAATACCGTAACTCCTGTTGTGCGCAAAGGATTATGGTCTATATGAATAAGGCAAATCCTCATAGTAGTCAGTAAAGGAAAAAGTTCAATGGCTTCTCATGCTGTAACACCCTATCCTGCTCATTTTTCATAAAGTTTTTTATAAAGTTTTTTATAAAGTCTCTACATGTTTGAACAATAAGATGAGCACAACACTCACCAAATCTATAGCCAGTAATATCTGCTCCTCTGTTCTGATACCTCTCACCAGACTCTCCACCAGGCGTCTCTGGTTAAGCTCCTCTTGGAAATCCACACTGCCATACTGGCTCTGAAATTTACAGACTGTAATGTTCTAGGTAGTTTCAAAATGAGCTGCTTCCTGTATGCAACATAAAAAAGTATAATTAACAAGGCATGCACTTCTGTGTAATCCTGTCAAATAAGCAAAGATACCTAATTATGAAAATGTTCTAAATTAAAGAATCACCACCTTGTATAAATGTAGTCACAATGGACAGAGACAATGGACAATGGAATTCTTTTTACTCTAATATCCTGTTATCAAAACACTTTTGTGAGCACAGCCTCAATAGCAAAAATAATTAAATAAATAAATTAATAAATAAATTTAAATAATTAAATATTTATATAAAACCAATCTCTCAAGCTATACAAGGTATCTGACAACAACCTGCTTTCCAAATGAAGTGCATAATAATAACATAACCAACCAAGGTTTACCATTTACTGGATATGCATCTAATTTGTACAACTCTTTGAATAAAATGAACCCAAGACAACTCACCATGATAATCTTAGAGTCTGCTATGGTCATGATCCAGCAGAGGGCGTCCAGGACCTCAATACGAGCCACTGACCACACTCCAGGCCACTGGTCAGTGATGATGACAACAATGTCGAGACAGCTGTTAAACAGTGCAGTGGACATGGCTTTGTCTTCTGGTGGGGTCTTCACAGTGTGGTCAGTCTGTGTGGTCAGTATGAGGGCCAGCAGACTAGTCAGACAGGATATCTTTAAACTGGACTCCAAATGCTCTATGGGCATCATTTTTAAAACCTGTAAAAAATGAGATTTTTTATTGTATAAAACCATGGTATTGAACTCATGTTTCCTTTTCAGATTAACCTGAATCCTAGAAAATGAAAAATTTAAAAAAATGTCATAAAATGATCTGCTTTTATATATATATTTGATTATCTAATTTTTATACAAGTTTACATGTCCCACTGTTAGCTTTAGTTAAAGATTTTTAAAAAGTTTTATTCTAATACATACTACTACATAGTGGTTGATCTTAATCACATATAACACAACGGCATTTCAGTAAAAGTTTCTGCTACAAGAGGGCACTCCTACAACTGACCTGCAGACATTCCAGGACAGTCTTGATATCAAACTTGAACCAAGGAAGTGTAGATCTTTCTTTCAAAAGTTGGTTCAACTTCTCCACTGCCCGAGTGTTCTCCTTTCCACTGGAAAAACGAAAAAACACTAGCTGAGTTATTAAATCCAGCTCGTAACATTATTTCCAACTGCTGTGAGCAGAATTCAAAATTTAGACTTCCTGGCAGGCAGAAAACCTGTCTTTTACACTTTCATCCTATTAATTTTACTATGTTTTCTAAATATTTTTCATTCTTTTTCATGCTTGAAACATCAAAAATGCTGTAATTTGTGTCATTTTATTTTCAGTCAACACTTTAAACATCAATATAGTAGGTTGCATGTTTGACAAATGATTGTCTTGAATACATTATTATCTTTACCAGATTTTGCTGGTGACGGAATAGTCAACAGATTACCTGTCCTTAGCCTCAGTGACTGCTGCTGTATCCAGTACATCTGCACACTCTTCCCAAAACAATTTTCTCTTCTTCACACTAAAACAGTCATTTACACATTAAGACACTAGCTTTCATCATAAAAATAAATGTCATAATAATGCCAATTAAATGCACTTTTAAACTTATTTTTACAGGACATCTTCAGAAAATATTTAAAATATATATCTCTGTCAAGCTCTATGCATCTAACTAGAACCCAAAACTTAAAATATGTTTGCACATGTACAATGGCATGAATATCAACTTACATTTTTCCCTCTAGCACTCGTGCTGAGCGCAGGCACTGGGCTATCCTGGCAAACACCTCAGACACAAAGTACCCATGCAGTGGTGCCATCTCATGGCAAACAGAACCTGTCATGAACTGTACACTGATAACTTTAACTGGTGACCTAGAAATGGACATAAAAAATTTCAAATAATTCTGTCAAATGTGAACACAATATTGAATGCCCCTTTACCTTAACAGTGTTAGTTTGCGGTTGTCCGATTACTATACAGAATCATTTTTATTCTATTACCTAATAAGTACAAAGACTGGACTCAATTCGTAAACTCAATCTCTCTCTCTCAGGTATTAACATGCACTCCTGAAAGCGTATTTATCTAATGTGCCAGCTGTCTGGTCTCTAGCCTGCCTTCATACACACTCACCCCTCACTGTCATCTTCTTCCCTCAGTGCAGCTCCCACCATCAAGCTGGCAAGTCTGTGTATCGTGGCAGAACTGAGATAAGGAATCAGGAGAAGAAGGTTGGAGACCACCAGATGCCACTGGGCCACAGGAAGATTGAACTTGGACAGGGAGGGCACCTGAAATATCAAGTTGCTGGAGATTGTGGAAAAGGTCACACCTGATTCAACCTAGGCAGAAGATCAGCTTGTCTTAAGGTCACAAGAATTGCAGCAGCGAAACTGGCTTACACATTTAGACCACAATTTGGTGTTGGTTTGAAACAATAGGAATGAAAATGTGTCTTGTTACCAGAGACCAAAATATTGGAGCAGTAATAATTAACTCTAGTTTTTGAGTTGTTGTTTGAAGACACAATGCATTATTGCAACTCTGAATACAAAAAAAAAAAATAAAAATAAAAAAGCTAAAGAAATTCTTTGCTGAAATTGTTAATGATGCAACATTAAAGAAAAACACTGTGCTCACTGGTCACATGTGTGCAATTAAAATCAAAAACATACCCTTCCATCCCACACTGCTACTTCTGCTCCATCCAGTTCCTCCCAGCTAGTGACAACCAATGATACGCTTTCTTCTGCCAGGTTGCTAAACAACTCAGAACTACTTTCTGTCATGGAGGATCCATACAGAAGATGATACCTCAGGGACTGGAGAGACAGCATTTGCTGTAAAGAGATCAATGATAAAATTATTTGATTTAAATCTTTAACACTGTCTTAATTTCCACTGAATGACTAAATAATTGGACACTTAATAAATAAAATCTTCTAAGAGAGTATACAGAGCTTAGTAATGCCCCTTCTTTTGAGATTCTCAGCTGGGATAATATTTAGAGTTACATGTCTTATGAAAAATGTTTTTCAATTACATAAAAAGTGCTTTTCAATTTACTTTAATATGCTTTATCTACTGTATGACTACAAATATATCACATCCTTATTTAAAAAAAAAAAAAAAAAAAAAAATCTAAACCAAGTCCTTTCTACAAGCTCTAAAACTGCTATCTATATATTAAATATGTTTTCTTTAATCTTTCTTACCATGAGTAACTGAGAACAAGGCCATTTTTTCTTCATGATTTTCTGTGCTATATCACTCCACTGTTGCTGGGTGAGGTAACCATGGAGACTGGTTTCCATGGTGATGGACTGTTGTTTATAAATGCTTGACATCAAGGAAACATCTCCCCAAGCATGATTCAAAAGAATGACAGATGACCAGACACTGTCCTGCTGAAATAATCAAACACAGGGTGCTTCTCTAATGGTTCTTTATCATACACAAATATTGCTAATAGATAAACAGAGCATTATCAGAAACTGTACTAGAATACATTTCAAAAACTTTTTATTGTAAGATACTAGCTCGGCCTTAAGAATAACACTCACTGACAGAAAGACCTGTAAAAATTGTAAGTAACACTATTGTTGAAATTATGAAAAAAAAATTTTTACCATTAACACACACACACACACACACACACACACACACACACATACACACACACACACACACATATTTATCGAAATAAAAGAACAGTTAGATACCTTTTTCCCTTCTTTTTTCTCCAACATTGGCAGCAATATTTTGGTTTTCATCTCCTCTGTGAGAATGCTGACTCTCTTGGTGGTCTGACCTGTGACACTGTAGTCAAATAACCTGGCATGGTGGAGACACAGGTGGTACAACTCACACACAGTTGGAAAGGTGGCTGGAATGTTAGTGTAAGTATACATTTATTATGGGTGCCTTTGTCATGTGATGGCACTAACAGATCTATGGTTTTGCTAAGGTTGTTAAGGCGGGGGCAAGGGGAAATATTTTCTGGCTTGCTGCACACAGCAAATGTAAACTAGTTGATAACAGGACAGAGTTGGAGAAACTGCTTGCTTATGTCTTGTATTACTTAGTACAGCATACTGTTCTTGGATAGGAAAAAGGACAGTAGGGGTTACCTCTGAACCTTAGGGGAAGAGGGGGCACCTGTCAGACTGATCCGAGTTTCCCAACCACCACCACCCCCTAGGCCCACTGGGTCTGTTACTGCTGACTTTTGCATATTTATATTGATTTCAAAAACATTGCGATAGAGATCATAAAATACTGTTATTACTCACCTAGATGCAAATTGTTAACCCAGAAGCTTGAAACTTCATCCTGAATACTAGCCCATATATCGACAGTCTGACCCTGGGGCAACTGTGCCACACACTGAGAAAATCTGAAACAGAAATGTTATAAGTTGATATAGAAATGGTTCAGTCATTTTTTACGTTAACATTTCTATGTATTACCAGAAAGTGTAATGTCCTATAAAGGCCCTCACAAATGTATTACCTTTCAAACAAAGAAAGTATCCTCTTATCTGGTTGCAGTTCTTTACCTGATGTATTATTAATTGTCACTGAAAACAAGTAAAGACACCAAAAGTTCCAGTGGTTCAAATTGTGGGGATTTTTTGACAGGTATGGTGCTTCTTGGGTCATTTCAAGCTCTGTATAACATCAATAAGAAAGTGTTCTTTTCAATGATCTGAATGACAAACTAAGTTACTGTATTCCCTTTTTTTTCAAAGTACTGTTTAAAAGGATACGGGTTTTGCCTCATTCTGTTACTAATGTCACTTTTTTGAATGAAAAATTAAAAGTAATCTCACTTCTCAACAAAGCCTCCTGGAAGTTGTGCACGCTTATCATGTCCTCGTAACACCTGCAGCAATGTTCCAATCAACTTGTGCACACGTCGTAACTTCTCGTGCATTGTTATGATGCCACAGAACAACAAATCTTGGGCTGCTGTTGTTGGTGGATCAAGCTGAAGAAGTGAAAGCATTCAATTTAGTCTTTGTGAAATTCAATATACCCAGGAAATCACACACACACACACACACACACACACACACACACACACACACACACACACAAACTCACTCATGCGCAAACACATTTAATCAAATGGTTTGAACAAATGTAATGTGGCCATCAAATCAAAGATGTCATACAGCATGAATTACATGATGAAAGCAGATTGTGTACCTCAGAAAAGAATTTCATATGTTGTGTTATGTACTAAGAATAAGGCATCAATTTTTCTTCAATCCCCAGCTGGTATTGAAATTATTCAGGGGGAAGTATCTCTCCTGAATAGAAGCCTTTTACAGGATAGCCTCAATCCCTGACAGGATTGAGATGCTCTGGGCAGACATCAAAATATTAGAAATAAATGTATAATTTTAATACAACAATACCAGTTGTTGACAGAAGAAAAATCACTGCTTTATTCTTACTGAAGAAATCTACAAATCTTACCCTGTCTCCTGTGTTCAGCCATCCCACCTCCAACACCTGCTGTAACCTGGTCTGTATGGTGGCTGTGCTGATCTGCAGTAAACTGCTCACACTTTTGTACCAGGATGGAACAGACCTGGAATATGGTTGCCAGTAGATTAATAAATAATGTTTTATTTATTGTGAAGATATAGCTATCTAGGTAATTTAATATCGTTTCACAAACAGCATAAAATGTGTATCTGCAGTAATTTGGAAGCAATAGCACACCTTACATTCAGCTTCACTATTGATAGTAATTTTTGATAAGTGCCTGCATAAGTGGGTAAAATGGTGGGGGTGGGGTGTGGGGGGTTAGGGAAGATAACCATCAATTTGGCATTTTATTTGTCCAAGAGCCTTTGTTTTATAAAACTCTACAGTTATAAAGGCAAATTGATGGTCCTGGCAACTTACTGGAAATTGTTGAGTAAAAAATCCACTAGTCCCTGAAGCCATTTTATCTGATGTCCCCCACTGCTGTTGTCTGTCACAGCATTATAAACATCTTTCCTGTGTAGCACCTCCAGTAACGAAGCGAGGGTGGAAATCCTCATCCGGGCTGGGATTGGACTGTCTTGGCTTATTATTCCAAGGTGGTCACACAGGTGCTTCAACATAGCAAACCCTTGTGTTGCTGTACTTGATGTTCTGGTGGATAAATGTAGTAAATTATGGTTAGTTTGATAAACAGAGACAGCTGCTTTTAAAAACGATTCTTATAAAAAGACTTTCATAAAAAAATTATAAAGACTGGATTTTTTTCTATAACTGTTTCAATTCAAATTATGAAGTTAAAGCCTTAAACAATTTTCCTTTCAAACAACTTATGTAGAACTAGACTAAGTGCTTTATGACACTTGAACTTTGATTTCTGAACAGTTAAAAGATATCTGCTGTATTAAACTACTGAAAAAATGTCAGAGTTAAGTCATTACAACAAATTAAATAGAAGAATATATTCCGTACCCTATGCTAGCCAAGAACCCCTCGTACAACATGGAGATAAAGTTAAGAACTGCTTCCTGTTGATGCTGAAGTTCAAGACAGCTCATCTGAAATAGTAAACATGGCAGGGGGATTTGGGGTAAAAAAACTACCCTTTTCACCAAAAAAAGTCTGCCCTGAATCAAAATTCTATCCAAATTTTATGGTATTTCAGATGTTAGGTCAACTTAGAGGGAACATGTCTTCCATTTTATCATAATTTTATATGAAATTTGTAGACACAGGCCGAGTGTTTACATATACACACTGAAAGCAAAAAATATATCTAATTTATTTTAAAAAAAGATTCAACAGTGATCAATATCTACTAAAAAAATCTCAAATAAATAATCTGTATATATAAATACCATTTTCTCTGTGGCAGTCTTCAGTTTCACAAACATATCCTCCTGTAGTTTAGGTGGTTGAGTTTTTGCATCAGTCTCTCCTTGTAAGATGGACATGTAAAGTGAGAACTGGCTCTGGTGATCTCTGGAATGCATTATATATTTATAAATAATACCAAGTGAACACATACATAACTCATCACAAAATATGATAAAATACAGCTTCCTTTTCCTTCATTCATTAGTTGTGGTACCATTAATTTACAGATTCTGTGATAATATTCAGAATGGGTTGAGATCTGTAAACTCTTCAAATATAAAAACATTTTTCATATATAATCTAATGTCTACAAATCACTGATCTACTTAATATCTGGCATCATTTAACAGAATTATTCAACATGTGTTAAACTTGCATTACTGGCTGAAACGGCAGGTGCAAATTGGTAACCATTAATTTCTTTTGATGAAGTGACTCACTTGTGGTAGATAACAGCCATAATAATGTCCTGTAATTTCTGTGCTATGCTCATCTTAGAGGACAACCTGAGACTCTGTAACAATAGCACAAAGTTCACCAAAGCCCCATCTACAACAGCATGAAAAACCTGGAACAAAAATTATAGATATTGATTCAGAAATTGTAATGTGCATAAGTTCAACTTCTTAATTACATTGCCTCCATTTATTGATAGTCCACTGCCAAATAATTTTTAAAAAATCAAATCGCCAGGAAAATACCTTATATTTTTTTAACACAATTACATCCTCACTCCATTTTATATTGTTAAGCCATGACACAGGCCAAAGAAAAGGCAAATTTTTTGAGAGAGAGAGAGAGAGAGAGAGAGAGGGAGAGAGAGAGAGAGAGAGAGTGTGTGTGTCAACCCTTTAGTCAAAAACACACACTTGCTCTATAAAAGTTACCTGTTTCTGATTGGCATGTTGTCTCTGTAGAATACTGTATCGTGTCAGCAGCAAATCCAGCACATGCAGAAACAACTGTTGATCCTCACCATGACTGTCATTCACTTTAGAAAACCTTTGCAACAGCACTGACACATAGCTGTTTAATAGCTGAAGCTGAAGCAAACGAGTGAACAAGCACAATGGTTTTATAATTGAGAAAATGAATGTACTGTTTCATCCAGTACACTGATATCATGATAGGACAAAATAAAGTTAACTTAATACTGGACTTACAAAGTGATGTCACATCA
This sequence comes from Lingula anatina, assembly GCF_001039355.2. Next base: position 1,326,021 of record NW_019773514.1, read on the forward strand.
CTAGGCTATTACCTCTTGACTTTACTTTTAAATGTTGTGTTACATTTTGAATTCTTCAATTTCTTTCCTGTTCCATACAACCTGACACACCTAGATTGAATTTAGTTAATGCAGATAATTCTTTTTAAACTTTGTCTTTAATAAATGGAGATGGTGCAGTATATGTTGACAAGAATGTATTACCACTTCTTGATATTAGATATAAAGGAAAAATTCTAAAAAATCTGATTAAAAATATTTTCACCAAAGTCCTCCAACAAGAATTTTCTCATTTTTCACTACAACAGTGAATCCAGACTTACCACAGTTTCAAACCTGGATACCACTACATGGCAGTAAGATGATGTCTCAAGAACAATCCTACAGCAACAGGTCACATGACTAAGACATAATTTGTAAGCAGCATTCTTATTGGTTGTGGTGAACATGTCAGTCAGGGTCTTGTTAAAAGATGGAATGGAAGGATAAAATGGTTAATGAAATATGCAGACAGAACTTTCATACACAGCATCACTGAAACTTTTATTTAACATTACTGCTAATAAATACAATTGTTTGTAAGACAGAGATAAATACAGAAGTCCAGAGATAAAGATTTATGTGTAAAAAGAATTGAAAATGGAAATAATAGGTCAGAAACCCAAAGATTAATAAAATATCAAAGATAACGAGAAGCTGTAGAAACCAAACAATAACTTGTAACAGTTACTGTCCTTGATGTCTAGTGCAATTTATGCACAATTCACTTAATAACAACTGACAATCTTTTAACTCACTAAATTAGACACGAGGCAAACAAACAAACAAACAAACAAACAAACAAACAAACAAACTACCTGTACAAATGATGGTTTGAGCAGAACACCACAGGTTTTTCCTCTCTCAAGGATCTGAAGTAATTCAGCCAGTAAAGCCCACATAGGGAGAAGATTTTCATCCACTACATGCCATCTGAAATGATCATCAACATTAGCATACAGAAAAAATATATATGTTAAGAACACCAACCACCAACATAATAACATATACTACTATTATACTATAGAATACACATTTTTTCTCTGACAGATATCCTTAAAGTCTATAACCCCCCCCCCAAAAAAAAAAAAAAACGAAAGAAAATGAGAGAAACGAAAGAAAAAATATTAATAAATAAATTCCAGCTACATATATATATATATATAATAAGTGGAGTTATTACAAATATCCCCAAGTAAAAACACCACTCACTTCTTTTTATTCAGCAGAGCACCAGTCAGCCAGTCGATGACATACTGTTCTTTGTTAGGTATGACAACTCCCTTGGATGCCCACACAAACCTGGCTAACTTCAGCTTGGATTCCCAGGGTAAGAATCTGTCCTTCAGCTTCAAGTGCAGACCTGGGGAGAAAAAGTTCATCATCAGAAATTTTGTAAAATTGATCCACTGATCAGAGGGGGAGCAATCTAATTCTTTAAATCAAGAGAGAAAACTAACTGTTAAAATATATCAAATTTATAGGTATTTCGGTTCCATTTAAAAGAGCACTGTCCACAATGTGCTCGATATTCGACAGTCAAAAAGAGTTACGTTGAAGTACATGCTGATACTCGAGGCTTAATATATAAGCTACAGACGAAGCACTGATTCACCTTAGGGTAATAACTCTGCTAAATAACTTAACCTGCGACCAGAGACAGTCAGACCTCCTATGAGAGACGAAACGGCTGAGTGGAAGTCAAACACGTACATCTGCATCTTACAGTATCTCTTTGATTTTAGTTTTCTGATAGTTACAAATAAAAATCTCAAATCTATGTCATACACTAGAACATTTAATCCTACATTTTCCTAAAAAGCTTACCACTGCATGGCTTATTAAAGAGATTGGACTGCAACATTACGGGAAATCAACAACAAGGCATGCTTTGCTAGTACCCACATTTGATTGTCGTAATACGACTTCCTGTTGAAATTTTCTTTCCTACTTTGGTTTTTTGTTGCTTTAAATAAAATATTGCAAACACATTAAAAAAATAAATGCTAAAAATTGGTTGGCATTTAACATTTTACTGAATATATGTCTTCTGTAAGGCCTTTCACTATATAGTGTTAATAACGGGGGGGGAGGGGGGAGGGGAGGGTGCTATTAGAGTATGCCTACAATCTGGTAGGTCTTGTCTATATTTACAGTTTGTAATAAAGCCATAGTAAAAGTGCTATCGATTTGTCATTTAAAGTTTCATTTATGTATTTTGTTTAAATCGCATGATTTGTTTATCGATTGATCTATTTAGGGGCCTATTTTCAAATAATACTGTAGATAGGCTACCCGGTAGGCTATTATATTAGAGCTAAAGTTTTTACATTTGACAATTTTTGGATAAAGCTGAATATGTCCCCAAATTTAGTTTAACATGATTTATGTATACAAAATATTTATACAAAATTTATAAAAAAAAATTGTGGCTTGGGCTATATAGGGCCTACTAGTAGGACTTGGACTGCTGCAAAAATTTTAAATATTGAACAACTTAGGCCTACACGAGGAAGCTACAGTAGGCCTATATGCTAGGAGTTCTGTAAAAAATAAAATAAATGGATATTAATACTAGTTATTCGCCTAATAGCCAAAATAAAACAAATTTAATGTTATCATAAATTTAAATTGCAGGCGACATTAAACGAGGCATTTTTTAAGAAATAGGAATTCAAAATTATAGGCCTATAGGCCCCCTATGCTTTTAACGTACATTTGTAGGCCTACACATACACAAATGTTACTTGCGAATTTTGTAAAAGCCGGTAAAATGTTGAATATGGTCGTGTGCCTTTCGACCCATATATCAAGTATCGGCCTATATAAGCAAGGCGTTCAGCCTGGCTGCCTGACATCACTTAACTGCAAACTAGGTCAGGGAATTGTGTGAAATATGTAGCGTTGGATAGAATCGATATTTGCCACCATTGTGACGCGTGCGACAATAGCTGAAGTCTTAAAGAGAAACCAAACACCCTGGCGGTGGGTGTGGGGTACATCTAGCTTCTTTTTGTCATTTTTTGAGCTGATACTAGTAACGTACCCTGTATAGACAGGCGCTATTGTAGGCCTCTTATAACATCTTGCAGAAACGAGGAAATCTTAGGCGTTTGGCCTGCAACATTACAGTATTGGTATGGTACAGGTAAGCAAAGGTGGCGGCTACCGCTAGCCGGAGGTCACACGAGGTGAATTTGTAAGATATGGGGTTTTCAACAACATCCATTCATTCATTGTGAAATCACTGACATATATAGATCAGCATGCATCTTTAAAAGTCCTTAGAATATTGTTTTGATAACATAGCCTATATAACGAGGTTTCATTTGAAATGAAACTGGTGCATAAATAATTCACCTTACTATAGGCCTACCAGTGTATATAGCCTATATATTTATCTAAAAGAGTAATAGTTCAAGTGTGTTTATAAAAATTAGGATAATATCGTATAGGCTCATGCGTGTGATTTCAAAATAATAGTCCAAGAGGTATTTTCAGACAATAATTTGAAGTCCACAGATTCAATTAAGATGTCCTTTTATATAGCTTTTGACAACACATCTGTCTTCTCGTACAGTTAATCCCTCACTCACGGGCACTACTTGCCTCCCTAAATAGGGAGTCACGTATTTAAAACTGCATAATGCAATCACGGCAAGTTCAGAGTTATAATGTTATTTGCAAGTAAAATAGTCGGATTGTACAAAAATATAAATTCTTAAATTCACTAAATGATAATAAAAAAACTGTTAAGACTGTTAAATTAAAAGTGCACTGCGGTTGAAATGAAACATTTGGTCCTTTGAGGATATTTAAAGGGGCCTACATTAAGTTTAATATCAATTAAAACATACTTAAAGTGAGTTCAGAATTCAGTGTGCATGGGATGGATGTTTTTGAAGGTCTGATACTTCTCAGTTTTGGTACAGTATATTTTTGAGTTCGAAGCACAATACATGGCTAACGTATTTGTCTCAGTGTAGATGGTGTAATTTATGGTCTTTAATTTGGTCATATTGAGGTGAAATGGTTTGATAGGTCAAACATTCAGCCAGCAAGTGAATTACACTTTTAGAAAATGTTAGTGCCTCATCATATTGTCTGAGTTTATCATTTTTATGCACTTTTCTGGTCATTTCAATCTTGTCAGTTTGTTGTCTCGTAAGACCAGGGTGCCAAACTTGGCAGGTGTACTCCAGCGTAGATCTGATCACTAACACGAAAAAGTGTATGAGTTTATTATCAGAAACCTCTGCTCTTTTCATTAGTTTTAAATACTTAAGTCTTTGATTTACCTTTTTGTATTATATATATTTAAAACGTGTTCCTCCCAGCTGAAAGCACTACTTACCTTAACACCTAAAAAGACCGGGGAACTTACTCTCTCACTCCTTTTATCGTTTATCACTAAGGGTGTTGTCTATGCAGTGGTGGATTTAGAGGGGGGTCAGGGGGGGGGGCCCTTCGATTTCAGGTCCCCTCTTGAAATTAGAATTTTGACTAGCTGAATCATAGTTCTAAACCATACCAAATGACACCGTTCGCCCTCTAAAATACCAAAATTTCCCGGGGCCCTTCGGGGGTAGGGGGAGGGTCGGCTTTGTATACGCGAACCCCCTTCAAACAATCCTGGGTGGCGCCTGTCTATGACCATGTCTTCAAAAGCCAAATATTATTTTTTTTTGTTTTGCCTTCATTTATTGTTTTAAAATTTGTTATCAGTGAGTGAGTTCTCCAGTCGCAACTGGGAGGATGTGTTGTTTCTGGGCGCTTCCTTAGCCAAGAATATTAATGTTATCTTCACATGCACGTATTTTAAAGTGTTACATTCGGTTTTAAGTCATTATTTATAATAACAAAAATCATTGGTCCGAGTTTTGCGAAGTTAGTTATATAATTTTTGTAACTGGCCACACAAGTGCATGAGATCTTCATGATAATTCTATAAAACATCTCTTTCGAATCTAATTAAAGGCAAAAGTATATCCATGTAATTAGCACATGATAACCCTTAAATTTTGCTTGAAAAAATTAGCCCGAAAATATAATTTTTTAAAAACCTTTTTCAGGAGTAATCTCAGCCAATGGATACGGGCAAGGTTTTGTGTACAATTACAGCCTTTTTGGCATTTTTAACAACCCACTTTGCATCCTCTGATAGCGATAACACGAGAATCGTGACGGCAACAACGCCCTCTATCGGATCGGTCTCCCAGAGACATAATAGCGGCAACAACACCGAGACCACACATACTTTCACAGAGACCTCGCCTATATCCAGTATAAACCAATCAGGCACGACCAACAACAAGAATATCGGTAACGCCACTCAAACCACGGCTACTTCTACCGCGACCACGCCCACAACCACCGGTGCCACGCCCATTCCTGGAGTTCAAGGATGGATCATAGCCACTGCCGTGTCAACCAGTGTTGCAGGGTTGCTGATCCTGTGCTGTGTGGGAGTCTGTGTGTATCTGTGCTGTCAGGACAATGAAGATTGCTGTCTGTGTTGTTGTTGCAAGGACTACGACGACTGCGAGGAATGTCGAGAGGGATGTAGAGATTGGTTTTCTGATTGTTGCGAAAACTGTTTCTCGGTAATTCTTTTTCTGTTTTTTGTTGTTTTTTTCCCTATCCAGTATCCTCTCTATCCACAGTCGTGGCATCCAATTAAAATAACAGACATATTCTATTTCCAATTGCTTACATGAACTAGTTTTGTTGTGAAGAATACGTAATGATATTTAAATTATACTGAAATGCACCAATGATATCATATTGATCATCATAAAGTAAATCAGTAAAAGTACAATGAATAATTGAAGCAGTACGGGTTAAAAAAAAGAACTATCTAAGGAAAGAAATATATTGAGTTGAAGTTAATATGCTATTAGTTTTCTTAAATTTGGACTTATTTGTATTCATCAATCAATGCATATCATTCATGTAATACTGCATATTTATTTTCCTTTCAGAGGTGCGTATGTAAATCAGATCCCGAAGCGACACCCATGGTTGCACAAACTGAAACGGAGATTCCAGACCCTATTCAATTTATATCTGTTCATCTGCCAGACGGACAGAGTCTGCGCATGTCCGTTAGGAGCACGGATAAAATTCGAGTCATAAAGACCAAAGTCATTGAACTTGTAAATCTACCCCTTTATTACGTGAATGTATATCATGGTCTTATGCCGGGCGAATCAGACAGTCTTGACGAAGACATATCTTTCACGGGTTATGGCATTTACTTTGGAACAGACCAAGAGTTTACGGTCACCTATGCCTCACATAGTGTTCTTGTTCAATTTGCCGATGGCAGCCTTGAAGAACAATCTTGGGATCCCCTTCTTACCGTCGGAGATTTTTTGAATATGATTGATCTTAAATCACAAGCAGCACGCAAGGATATGCTTCTGATAGAAGCCCAGTGGGAAGGAAGAGCTGCACTCCAAGAATTGGTCGAATCCGACAAGAAGACTCTTCTATATCGTCTGCGTAAAATAAAGGTGTCTTTTTCATTCCAAGTCGTGTTAAAGATAATAGGACAGAACACCCAAATATCGGCTAAAGTGTTCCCAACGGATACAGTGAACGCATTGGCGAAGAAATTTCTGAAGGCAGTTATTTTCATTTACGAAGGGACACAACTCGGAAGCGACAAAACGTTGAAGGATTATGGTCTCCAAGAAGGGTCGGTTGTGACTGTTGGCTGGTCAGTAAAGGTTTCTGTAGCACGTGGCGGTCAAATATATAAATACTCTTTGTTGGCAAGCAATGTCGTCGGCGAACTTAAGCAGATTCTGGCGGTGGATACAGACATTCATCTTTTTGAACAACACCTTAGTTTCAATGGTAACGTTCTTAGTGACGATAAGATGTTAGCCGAATACCTGACCTCCAAAATGGAAGAGGAAATGGACATCATTCTTACCAGTCAACCCTGGAGAGTATCAGTGCTGCTCCCTACCGGTACTTTGAGAGACTATCAAGTTTCACCAAATAACAACGTGGCGTTTTTGAAAAATCAAATAGAGGCAGACGCAGACATTCCTGTTTCACGCCAGATCTTACAAATTGGTCGAAACGATTTAGCAGACGACGGACTGCTCTGTGATTCTATAGTACCGTCCAGTAGTCTAATCTATCTGAAGGAACAGATTGCCCTAAAGTATTCCTCAAACTGGACACCTGTCAGTGCCAGATGGAGGCCTTTCTTTGAAGAACTTCTGCAGGTCAGCGACGGGAACTTGAAGGAAGTGAACAACGTATGTTTCAGCACAAAGATCGACAGATTTAAAATTGGATCGTAAGTATAGAGAGGTGTGCTGTATTTATTCAGTTTTGTATAATCTTTTGGTTTGATTGTGGTATCATTTTAAAAACGTTTATGCTCCCAGTCGGGTTCTGGTGGTGGTTTTTAATATTTTAGTTGTTTATAGACGCGTTCCCGTTGACTAGAACATGCGAAAATCAGTAAAATTGAAATGAAATACTTAGATAAAGTTTGTGTGTTGTGTGCTTTAGTGTTTAGCTTTGCTGATGTTGTAAATTGAAGTATGTTTTCTGTCATAGTAATTTAATACCGACGTACTAGTGTAAATGGCCAAGGTTAAATTTTTACCACACGTCTTTCATTTGTTCTTTTATCTGGGGCAAGAGTCATCAATCGTGGTTAAAGATTCAGATTCCTCAGATTAGATTATTATATTTTCTTTTCAGCGGCAACAAAACTGAGGTGTTTCTGGGTATTCGGCATGATGGCAGAGAGGTCGCCGTAAAAAGATTCCCCAGGTCCATGTCACAGAACTTCAAGAACGAGAAAGGCTTGTTAACTACATTGGATTCCCCAAATATCATCCGATATCTTGATATTGCCATGGATGACGAGTTTCTGTACCTGATTCTTGAGCTTGGAGAGTTTACTCTCAATGAATTCATATCTACAGATGAGTACAAACAAAACCAGACCAACATCTCCCGAGAACTCGTAGGGCAAATCTTGGAAAGCCTCAGAACCTTACACACTGGACACAACGTAATTCACATGGATATCAAGGTAGATACCCACATTCAGCAGTCAGTGAATTTTGGGAATCCTGGTATACTGGGGGTACTTATTTTTGCTCCTGTCAACAGTTTTATCGTAATAATATCATTTTGGGCTTTTCCAAATTTTATTCTTAAAATGTTGACACTTATTTTTTACTTGCAAATAAAACTTGTGTGCAAAAATTTTCATGTTAGTAACTGATGGTTAGTATGCAGAAAAGTATAAATCCGTCTTATAATAATGGATTATACAAATGTAGTACATTAAGTAATACCCACCAATTCCAGCCCCACAACGTTCTTATAGATATCAGCAATCGAGCAAAGTTATCAGATTTTGGCATTAGTGTGGTCCTCCCGGATAACCAGAGCACTTTCTACACTACTGCTAAAGGTATATTACAGTATTTCTATCATCTTGTGTATATCTATCTGTCTGTCTGTCTGCCTGTCTCATGATATTATATTATTGGCCACAAGGATATAGTAGACGTACTATTAAAAGCTCTGATTTATATTACCCATTACCAATTTATAGCTTTTTAAAATGCCGTGCTGTAACATGTATTAACATTGCTGCTTGTGGTTGTTATGTTTGGTGTATCTTCAGGGACATATCACTGGGTGGCAAAAGAGATACTGGATAGCGCCACTGGGAAAGTCAAATACAAGAAAAATGCCGATATTCAGGTAAAATTACAGTTAACTACATAAACTTGTCAACAACTATCCTAATGAAGATGTCATGGATACACGTACACGTGTATAATTGAAGTAGATTTATAAGCAGTCATCAGCATGATTTTTTTGAATCTCCTTTATACGTACATGGAAATATGTGATTACTATAACTACTTTGTACCGGGGTATAGTTATTGACGAGCCGAACATTATGTATAGCTTACATGTACATGTATGTGTGTTAAATTTTAATTTAAAAAGTGTTTTATATCTGTCGCCCTTGCAGGTGGCCGGGATGTTAGTCTACTACACACTAACAGGTGGCATACACCCATTTATGCCCAATGGCGAGGCCGACGTGTTTCTGTGTAACAAGAACGTTCAAGATGGAAAGCATAACCTTTCAGCCTTGGACGACATCGTTGGAAAACATTTAGTGGACTGGATGCTGCAGCCAGACCCTGAGCTGAGGCCGACCATTGAGGAGGCACTGGCGTGAGTTTTCTTTTTGATTCGTCTTTTCCCCTTTTTGAATAGATTTATTTGTCAATAAAAATAAAAAGAATATAAAATAAATAAATAATTACAATAATAATAATAAATAAAAAATCATAAATTTAAAGCAACTACAGCTACTTGCACACTACAAGATTAAAGACACGCACTTAAATAGTTAACGGTCGTTTTCACTATCTACAAGTGACAAAATAATAACTATTAATGTATTTCAGTTGGATGTGTGTAATGTTGTTCAAATACATGAAAGCACTTAAACTCATACTGACAAGGGAATATTTTTTAAAAAAATGTTTCATTGGTAAGAATTTAGGCACAGGGAGTTACGTAGTAAATGTGCAGTAAATATTGATACATCTCTTATTAACAGGCACCCGTTCTTTTGGAATGTGGATATGAGGTACCGTTTTCTTGGTGTGTTGGGGGACGAGAAGGAAGTGAAGGAAAGGTAAAACAGAGGGATAGGTGCATATAGTCATTTTATACATTAAATGAAAGATTTAGCTGTGACAGAATGTTGAAATGCAAACCAGTAGTACTTTGCTTCGTGGTACATATATCAAATGTCCTTTACGTTCCAGATTGTATTTTTGTTACCTTAAACATTAATGTAAACATTTATTTTAATGTCTTATAACTTAATATTAAATTTTATAGTCTTCTGATATCAGCCCGTTTTAGTAGACGTAGATGTATTGAAGAAAATGTGAGAATAGAATATCGGCAGTATACTTAAATGCGAGCAGTTTAATGATCATTTTTTTGTTTACAATAAGAACAGCCGTTATCTATGTGATATTTGATTGGTATAAAATCCATGTTAATCCACTGAATATATTGCAGTTGGAAACAACAGCCACATTCCGTTACATTGACACTGGACGGGTTGACGGTATCCGTGTTTAACACAGTAGCACACTGGGTAGGTCTTTCTGGTTTATTATTAAAGATTTTGCTTCTGCATATACTTGAATGTGCTTTCGCATATACTTGAATGCGGATAACCAGTGTGTTACTGGCGTACGCGTAATATTAGACTAATTAATCTACGTAAACTCATCCGGAGAGATTGGAGGAAGGGAGAGGGAGAAAACCAATGGTGCGACCCTATCTTTTTCCAGTACCAATGTCACTGCCCTCTAAAATCTGGCCAAAAACGACACATGTCCTGTAAGCTCTGTACTGTAAAATTCCCAGCATTTTTATCATCTTTCAAACTGTACTGAGCTTGAAATTTAATCAAATCAGTCGTGAAATTTAATGTATTTTCGTGTAGGGCATTACTCTATATTATTGTACAACAGCCTGAATATACACGCAAAAGTGCCCCCGTCACATAACGAATCACAGGTCATCTCATCTTCCATCTTTGATTTATTGAGGACGCCCGTTCAGTGCACGTGGCATGCACAGAACCTCTAAAATCTTGGCACGAAGACAAAATCTTTAATTTCAATATTTTATATAGGACTTTATTTCAATAAAATAATTATATAAAGAATAATTTCAATGTAATTTGAACAGTTTTTTGTAGAATGCGGTTTATATCTGTGTGACAAAATTAGTCATAAATTTTGTCAAGAATTTAGTATTTTATTAATGACGTATGACGTTTCCTCTTTTCAGAAACGATTTATTATTTTACCATTGCAGCACAAGTGACATTGAAAAATCTGTTTCACCATCTGTATATTGCACTGACGAAATAAACATACCGAGTTTAAAAAAATAATGTTTTGCAGAAAGACTTGCTCGATCAAGCTGTTTATTACGAAGTTTCAAGACCAGTGAGGAATGGCTACAGGTCTACCATATGCGGACTTCTTCGATTTATACGAAATGTGGACGTCCATCTCAAAGATCAGTAAGAATGATTACTAATTTTGGAAATATTATCAATTCTTTCAGTATGTAGCATTAAATATGCTAATGCATGTATGGGAAATTTCTGAATAAGGTGATTTTAGCTCATTTTAACGAACATCTTAGGGGAATAACTTTATGGTTAAAGTTGGGGAAGAAATTATGGAAGAGGGACAAGCCCTTATGACTTGCATCGTTAAAAAGCATTTCCAGAAAAAATATTTATCAAATAGAAGATTTCCAGAGTTAAGACAGTTCTTCTGAAATTTACAAATCAGTCTTTAAAGAGGTAGATATAAGAAAGTGATGTTTCAATAAAATTACCCTTTTGTCCATCGCAATATTTCGCGAGTTTCATAAAATGTTACGATTGGTTGGTGAAAAAAGATTATTTTTATTGCTAATAGGTATCAAACTGATTAAACTGTTCTAACATCAACGTGGGAACTAGGGGAGAGCGGGGTTGGTTGGAACAGTTTTCACCTTTTTTGCGATATCTCAGCAGTCAAAGCTTTGGGGACAAAAATAAAAAATCTGATAGGGGAAAATTATATGCCGCACTCATCTATGAAATAAAACATCAAGTAGGTCTTTTTATTTTAGAGTAATAAATGCTCAAAGTTGGCTCCTAAAACGTTCCATCTCACCCCACCCGCGGGGTCAGTTGGAACAGGCAGTGGGGTGAGTTGGAACAATAGGGCGAGTTGGAACGCTTGCATATAAATTCAAAGTATAATTCATTTTAAGAGTAGGTCTATCTATATTAATTTCCCAACAAGTACGTGCTACTTTGTGTTCGTATCTCCATAGTTTGTAAGCATTTTTTACGTTTACAATTTGCTTTCAAATAGTCTTTTCGATGTATAAACCATATCCAGTTACACTTCATTTCATAATGATAACAAAAGTGGTGTAGTTTAAGAGAAAAGAAATTGAACTCATATAACTCAACCTATTAACAACAGTATGTTAGACCTACAAATGAAAACTGTATCTCTTTCAACTCAACAACTCAGAATCAAAATCGCAGTTCTGACATATGTAGGCCCTACACTTGGTCAACCTTTGTACAGTCTTCATGTGACCACTTTAGACAAACAATGCATTTAACCCATTGCTCTTTTGGTCGGCTGTTAATGAACGGCTCCCCACAAACCAGACATGGCCACTCTTCTTCTGACTCAGAATCGCTGGTCATCTTTAATTCCCCTTTTCTTGATTTTCTCTATCGACTAGAAATCTTTAACTGTTTTTTATTTTTGTTGCGCTTGTCCTTTGTAATTTTGTTGGGCTTGGCCTTTTCTTTTTCGAGTAGCTCATTTTCAGGTGTGTCAGTTAGTACTGCACTGCATCGTTTTCTTCTTTTAATCTTTGGAATGCGACGGTGAGCCTTTGGAACCGGTCTAATTATTGCTGGACTTGAGCTGTTTGGGGGTTTTCTTAAGTGACCTTTAGTGTGCTGTAGCACCTCTTCCGGTGAGGGCAACTGAGATTTCAACTGAATCTTTGTCTTAGTTACGAGGTGAATGTTTGTCTTTTCTGGCGGATTTTGTACCCTCGTTCACTTAACATTAACAGCAACCCCCAATCCATTACACAAAGCATTTAAAACCACATCGGCAGAATTGGTGTTGTATAGTTTATCCATAACATAGGCTCTCAGCTAGAATATTTTCATTTTGCCGCGAAAAGCAGAGTAATAATCAACATTTCCTTCCACATCTAAAAGCAATTTATCGCATAAAGCAACAGTGGGCATGCAGACCCCTTTCGACCAAACAGCTAGCAACTGCATTTAACAAGCAGTGACCATCCCCCCTTGTATCTTCTACACGCATGTACATTCCGGCATCTTGCAGATGTTCTATCAGCTAGATTCTGTCTCCAGTTGGAGTTGTACTGGGTTACTACGTTACTACTCTCTTCACAGTTGAAATTAAAATGTTTAGAGAGGTTTAAAAAATGAAAAACACCGTGCGGGGTGGGTTGGAACACCCCTGACAGTGTTCCAACTGGCCCCATGTCAAATGTTCCGACCAACCCCATGACGTCATGGCCTACTTATGACACTGTATTTCTTTAACACGTGGGAAGTGATTAAAAACAACAACAGCCTTTTGAACATCAAGGTGGTCCTAAACGCTATGCACAATTTCAGTGATATAATCCTTATACTTAAGTTTACAGCACGATGAATATCAAAAATATGAAAACTTACTTCGAGTAGCGAAAATAAGTTTTTTTCGCATAAAACTTTTACTGCATTTTCGATACTTCCACAAGTTTACCGGATGAACGACCATGCCACGTGACATTTTTATGCTGAAGGAGCACATGATCGGTCTTGTGATTTAAGAAATAAAGCCAATGTTCCAACTTACCCGCGTTCCAACCCACCCCGCTCTCCCCTACATGAGTTGTGTTTTTTCCTTTTTTACTCGACAGAAAAATCCCAGTCGTTCTCCTGGGTCTTTGTAAATATTTGTATTTTAAAGAAAAAATTGGTGTTTTGTACATTTAATGAATATCCTTTCCAGGCCGACTGCTATACAAGCCAGTGTAGGTAATCCCATGACGTATTTCACCGCCAAGCTGCCTTTTGATGAGCTGTTTTTGAAGGTTTACAAAACTGTGAGAGACACCCGGTCGTCTGCTGATGACTGGACGACTAGAGGTTCACTGAAGGAATATTTTCCTGCATAATGTTTCTAAAAATCCTTTGACAAAGAATGTCTTAATGCATGCTTAGTTTTTGTTATAGTAAATCTAATATTGCGATGAGGAAAAGCCTAAATAAAGCCACGACCAATATCCAGCGGGGATTTCAGTAGTGAAGCCGCTTGAATCATTTGCTGAAGATTGGTCTCGCAAGAAATCTAGGATAGGACTTTGCCGAGCATAATGTGGAACATTGCTACCAGATGTAACATAATATCAATGGCACGTGCAAAATGAATGTATAAAACTGCACATAATATTATACTTACAAGGTTAGACAAGAGTAGTTAAAGGGTTTGCTTCATGCCGTCAGAATGGCCNTAGAAATAAAGCCAATGTTCCAACTTACCCGCGTTCCAACCCACCCCGCTCTCCCCTACAACAAAGCTAGGGCATACCATCTGGAGGAGCGACCTTGTTGGGTAAACCCAGAAGAAGAAATCTTAAATGACACTCGGTCCACGGTTCATTTTTAGTCCTTTACACCGCCTCTTTGCATGAAGTTAAGCCAAACTAAAAATGCTACATTTAAATGTAACCGACGAAGGGCTACGTTTGGAAGAATCGTAATAACGACTCGTAGGACATATGTTCAGGATATCTTAATTGCAACTCGTCATTGATGCGAACTTGTGTGGGAGACACGTGAAATTATGAAAGGCAAATACCTGTTTTATGTTTTTTATACCTGTATATTTGTTGGTCGCTCTGCTTTATCAAACTGGTCAAATTGCTTTTCACAAAAAAACGTTGCTCCACATATTGGACTCTAATTAATTTTAGAGCTCGTAGGTGAGGTATAACGATCGAAAGAGATGGAGAGTATTAAGAAATAATACATTGACATCAATTTTCTTTAGCATGAGTTGTGTGTTGTTGACTTTGTGTGGTGGATGGTCTTGACGTTAGACTTTATATCTGTATATCAACGTAGCATTAATTTACCTGAAATAAATTGTTGTCCAGACTGCATACCGTATTACCAGTAACTCTGTAGGATAAAGTCTTACGGAAAAGGAGCAGCTGAAAAAGTTGAATCAAACAGCTATCACATTTTTGTCGTGCATCATTTCAAGAACTGAGCTGAAACGTCATAATATTTTGTCAAATCAAAATTAGTTTGACCGATTTCATACAAATTTGCACAATTAAAAATCATTTTTGCAAACTGACATACTCACGAGCGTTTTGCGATCTAACAATAGGCCTACATAATCACCTGACAGATTTGATGTTCGATCGTCAAGCTTTTTATAATTAAAAGTAACTGACAGATTCTTGCGGTATGTTTACTTTTCTCCAAGAATAAAGGGTATCACTTAATTGATACACTGGAGTCTGCTTTGTTCGATTGTGTAAGTTGGGACATATAAACCCACCATTGTGTTTTGGTGGATGGCCAAGCAGTCACGCTCGGTTATCACCTTCATTGGTTTAAATGATTGTCGTAAAATCGTTATAATTAAAAATTAACGTGCATTAACATGAAAGTCACATACATTGACCTAAGACTGTCATACCAGTCTAACATAATACAAAGACGAAATCAGTTAAAGCATTCAGTAGGCCCTACACATGTCGCAAAATCCCCACATACCCCCCAGAGACAATAACAGACAATAATTAGCACAGGTCTCAAACTACTGCGCAAGCGCGAAAAGTACGCTGAATGGTGAAATTGACAAAGCCTGCCGGTGTTTACCGTCTGGTCTCCGTCTGGTTGATTTGATTTAATTTGCTTTCTGGTGTTGTTTTGAGAAATCATATTAGAAATATTTTGTTGATTGTATGTTTTGAAAAGCAAATCCACTGGACTTTCCTGATTAACATTCATTTTGCCGTCATTGTAAGGGGGATTCCCTTCGCATTTATAGTGTTATATGTGGCCTCAAGGGGATTTTCCACCCCTCCCCCACTCTTGATTAATAAAATTCTTCATCGGGCAGATTGAAAATTATATTGCAAAATACATTAAAAATCGTAAGAAGGTTAATTGCAGATAATGCTGTAAGGATATTCTTATTGGGGGGCGAACTCGGTCAATATAATTTTTTTTTACTTCGTCTTACGATTTTGGAGCGCCTGTTCTAATTTTTGAAAGCGAGGCAATGGAACCAAACAATACGATACAATTTGTTATCTCGTAAAAATGGATATTTTTTAATAGAGGTCATAGCCGGGCGTACATCAAAAGGCCACTCGTTTATAATTGTGATATTTAATAATAATTGATATAAAATATACGATATAATAGATTCTTGTAGACGGCCTATTTATTAGCTTTATTGATTTTTTTTAAGTACAGTATTTGGAGATTAAAAACACAAATGTTGTCTGGTTTCATATCGAGGCACACCTGTAATCAGAAAGTGATACTTCAATCCACACAAATCGCCGCCATTAAACTAGAATTCTCTCACTGACTGTAAAGTTTAAGCCGTTTGCCGTGGAGTATAATGTCAAAGGGAGGGGCAGCACCAGTAGCAGCTAGTGGAGGTGGAGGATCCGCTTTTCAGAGTGGCATGAGCACTTTCACAAGTTGTAACAAAGCGGGATCAATTCCTCATTTCAACAAGCACCTTGCGAAATATCCGAATGATTTCAATGCTTTATGGTATCGTGGTACAGCCTACGCAATCATTGGGAAGTCAGCAGAGGCGTTGAGGGATTTCAGGCAGGCAGAACGCGTGAGTTCCGGAGCAGAAAAAGAGGCCGTGAAGGCTTTATTACAAGGGCTGCAGGGCAATGAAACAAATCGCCGTCAAATTCTACAAAGAGCGGTGCAAAGGTACCCTGATAGTGGCCTTCTCTGGCAGGAGTATGGGGGCTGCTTGTCGAGTGATAATAATTATTCTGAAGCCCAAAAAGCTTATCAAAATGTTATTGCACTCAACTACCCATTCGCATATTATTCCCATTGTCAAATGGGAGAAATATACCGAAGAGCGGGCAATAGGCAAGAGGCAGTGCGCCAATTTGAATCTGCCATCACAAAGTGTCCTACTCTCACGATTGCCCACCTTAATTTGGGAGAGGTGTTGGAAGAGGGAAACAAGACGCACGCTGCCCTCCGTTATTATGAGCGGGCGAAAACGTTAAACCCCGTTTTGTATGAAAAGTGGGAAAAAAGACGAGAGCTGCAGCTCACTTCGGCTTTTACTTCCTTGTTCCAAGACGAAGACGACACCAACGAAAAGTGGCAAACTTCGTCATTTCATGATCTTGCACGGCCAGTTTATTCTCCGTTTGGTGCAGCAGCCAGAGAGAGGCGACCGTCAGCATCATACCCTGGGCCACACAACGGGAGCTACGGCGGCCAATATGCAAGTTATTCGGGAGGTGGCAAAGGTGGGACAGAAGGCGGGAGAGATGGGGCAGGAGGTAGGAGAGGTGGGACAGGAGGTGGGAGAAGGGGTGGGGGCAACGGCAGTGATGATGATGATGATTTACGGCCAAAGAAGGATTTTGACCCCAGGGCAGAAAGCGATCCGAAATGGAATTACAAATATAATGGAGAAAAAATCTACAAAGTCAACGACTACTGTTACATGAGAGATAGGGCCGGCCACGCTGGGTCGTACTGGAAAGCGTTTAAGTACTTCCCAAGCAAGCTCGTGTTGTCCCATTCAGTGAATAAGTACGGAGAGATCATAGACAAAGCTGAGTCCAATAAAGGACTAACTCTCTGGATGAAGGACCTTGATGGGTACACCCGGAAGAAGAAATCTTAATTGACACGTACTAGGTCTGCGGGTCCTAATCAGCCACTTTGCATGAAGTCAAAATATTTTTGACTTTTAAATTCAATCGATGAAGGGATAGTTTTGGACAAATCGTAATAACGACTCATTAGACCATAACAATTTGGCTCATGGCAGACAAGTAACAGTTCAAGGTAACCCGTAAATGAAGGGGAACTTGCGTAGTAATCACGTGACATTATAATGATATGAGTATTGTTAATTTATCAATGTAACACCAATATCTATTGATGTATTCATGCCTGTGTAATTTGTTAGTGGCCATGCCTTTTACGAAACTGATCAAGTTGCTTGGCAAAAATGTTGCTTCCAAATTAATGAATTGTACTTTATTCCTTTTACGATCGAGTGAAAAGGGGAGGAAAGTAATTGGGAGAACAATAACTGATTATTTCCTCAGCACATCCAAGTTCCTACCTGAAGCTGACCGTTAATTCATGGTAAAGGCCAGGCAGCCATACTTTAGATGAAGGTCATTGTACCAGTGCTGATGAACACATAAGTGAGGAAGAGCTTGATGTCTATGTGAAACCAGATGTCCCCACTACAAATAGACGAGTGTATGTGAAGCAATCACCTTATCTCAATGTATTTTATAATCACCACCCACTCAAGGTCACAATTGATTCAGGAGCAGAATCAAACAAGATTCTTGAAAGTGTAGTCAAGTAAATTGGTGCTGCAGTAAAAAAAGCTTTCAGCGTGTATTCCAGGGTGATAGGCAGTCACCACTTAAAGTAAAGGGAGAAACTTGTATTAAATTAAATCGTAATGACCATCACTTCCCCCTACAAGCTTTAGTTGTTGAAGATATGATGTTGATAAATTAGGAGGTGTCCCATTCATCCGCATCCGAGGAACAGGGTTGTCAGCAAATGTGGACTCAGAGGGATCAATTTACTTGTACACAGATATCCATGGTAGACCGAGATCTGATAATTGAGCAACATAGGCGACGGGTCACAAACCACCCACATAGTGAACAGTCTAAAGCTCCCAGCAAAGAAACTGTTAGTTTGTGTGAAGTTGCAGTCGGAGACTTGGTGTACTTATATTCTCACTGCACCAAATTAAAAGAACGTGATAGATTTTTAGTCATGTCAATTGATGGGCAGTGGTGCAACATTCGTAAATTTATAGGATCCCAACTCTGAGCGACTTCCTAGAGAGTAAAGTTTTCAGAATGCTACCAAGTTCCAAATGACACTTTCTTATCTTCTGATTACTTGGGCCACTATCATGGTTCAGATGGGGAGGCTTCCGACATTGAAAAAGACGAAAGTGAAACCCCTCAGACTTCACCTCCTGCACAGCCATTTATTTCACATGCCTTTTCTCTACCTGCCGGTGATGAAGTAGAAGCATCAACACTAGAACCTGACAACCAGGTAGATACAACAATGAATGAGACATTGTCACGAGAGACCAATAATCTGCCACCAACATCTCCAAGAAAGTCTACCAGACGTGAACAGAAATATTTACAGGACTATGTCATGTATCAATAATCTCAATTAAGGGACACATGTGACAAGTTAGGAAAGGGCCAGAATAAAGCCCAACTGTCACATCTAACATCCAGCAGAGGGTAGTCTACCCCTCACTGGCTATTGATGTATTCGTTTATCAATTAGTACTTTTAGGGATGTTTATAAAAAAAACAAGTGAATTTAGTTCAATAGATACTGTAGTTTAAAGCGTTGAACTATTTATGTAAAAATAAAAGAAAAAAGAAGGAAAGAAGAAAAAAGGGTCGCGCCAGTGTGGCATGTCTTGTGACTTGGTTTTCCGTGGTTAAAGCGATTGCTACGGCCGATTGCTACTCGTGTTATGGTCAGTAAGTTAGTGTTAATGTTTTAATACAAACGTGTAAACGTCTGTTGCCAAGACGTTTACACTTTACTGGCGTATATATATATATATATCAAAATCGGTTTAAGCATTCGATACTCATTTCGCAAATCCACATATACCCCTAGAGAGACAATAACAGGAGTCAATCTTAACCACATAAAACGACCTTCACTTTCATTTCTTTTATTGTTCCTTGAAAGGTAAAAAATATTTTGCGACATTCGTTTTGAATGCTTTAACCGATTTTTGATTTTTTTAATGGTAGACTAGAATAGCAGTCTAAGGTCATTAAATGTGGTGTTAGAGTTTATGCAACCAGATTTTAAGTATATGATCACTACCCAAGCAAGCTCGTGTTGTACCACCCCGTTAATAAGTACGGAGAGTGAAATTCTATTAATTTTAGTGCGCGTACGTGAAGTATTGATTCCGAATGACAGAGCTGGGGAGTATTAAGAAAATTGGACATTAATTTTTTTCGCACTAGTGGTGTGTTGTTAACTTCGTACAGTAGATGAACTTTAGACTTTATATCTGTATATCAGTGTAGCATTAATTTACCTGAAATAAATTGTTGTCCAGACTGCATATCGTATTACCAGTAACTCTCTAGAATAAAGTCCTACGAAAAAGGAGCTGCTGAAAAAATTTGGATCAAACAGCGAACACGTTTTTGTCGATTATCTTTTCAAGAACTGAGCTGAAACGTCATAACATTTTGTAAAAACTAGTTTGAGTGATTACATACAAATTTGCACAGCATTTTTTTTTTTAAATCATATGCCCGAAAACGAAAACATTAATATGCTGTATTATTTCAATAACTGGAAGATCCCAAAGAAGAAAATAAATTTGCAAAATAATTTACAATGAAAAACATCAACAATTAACAATAAGGAGTAATATTTTACGTTATTTCTTCATCTGAAATCAATCAGCATCAATTGTAACCATTCAAAGACATCAATAAATAAGTTTAATTTTAATGGTGCCCGTTGTGCTTGCCTTTGCTTCTATTCTTTGACGATGATTGTTTTGTCCATTGTGATGAGAAAGGTATTTTTGAAACAATATGCCCACACAGATTGACACAAATGAGATATGTGGCTACAGACATGGAAAAAATTCATTTTTTGGATATTCAGAAAATTGTCATTCTTGTTAGGACTCTTGGCATTAAATTACGAAACCCAAAAGGTGATTTGGCAATGTGAGTACAGTCCACATTCATGATAAGTTATATGTTAGTGTCACAGGGTCGTTATTTCATAAGTTTCAGCTGGTCCATGGCAGAGGTCAGCTTCTGGATCTCCAGGGAAATTTCTGCCATCTGAAAATAAAATAAAACCGAGAATTAGAAGTTGTAAGTGAGCCTTAACTGAAATATAAATGTTACAAATGACAAGACCAAAAAAGGTGATATCCCCGGCGAAAATTTGTCTCAGGGGCTTCCACAGAATGGTACAAAACAAGTCAATTCCCCATTTTTCATCAAATGTTTGGAATCAAAATTCACTACACACTTGCATTTCCTAAGTATTTTTCACGCTGTGACCGCTTCTCTTCTCCATGATTTTTTTCAAACACTGTGATGAACATTCGTTAAGGTCTCTTTTCAGGCCATCTCAGATTTCCATTCCTCCTCTCACCTTGTCTGCATCCTGCTGCTGAATCTTTTCAGGGACTTTCTGTGCATAGTCTGCCTTCTTCATTTTCTCCTCTATCTTTGACTGCTGGGATAGTAGACTACTCTTCTTGCTGTTCAGCTTATCTATTTCTTTGTCAACATCTATCAAACCCTGGAATATGATGACAAAGTACAGTGCCATTACCACCAGCCCATAAAAGAATATGCTCTAATGAGATGACAAGCTGAACTGATCAAAAATCAGATCCTGTTTGAATGTTCACACAAGTAACTCTCAACTCTTAACCTAATATTGCACAAAAGAAATGGAATTCAAAATTTAACAGTAATGGTATGACAGAGACAGACACCCAACGGTTTCTGCACATAAAAATTCTGATCTGAGGAGATTTAACCTCAAAACATCATTTAAAATACTTTAAAAAAAACCTGGATACGTAAGGCAAAGCTCTCATGGATATGCTGAATATCACATCTGGCTATATATCACATCTTACCTTCAACATCATATGTGCCTCACACTGGGCATTGACAGTGTTGACAGCACAGCCCTGGGGGACCTCTCCCTCCACCTGGATGGTCACAGCTGACGAACTGGACAGGGTCTGGATCACGTCTGAATATTTCTGCAACATGGCTGCCGTGGGTTCATCATGCAGACGTAAGTACACTACAGAAGAAAGATAACTGTAATTCTAAAATTTAGTAAACAATTTTTGCCTTCATATCAAGATGCAGCCCAATCCCCTCCATTTGCACAAAAATTCCAATAAAAAATCTAAACATCCAGTGGTCAGACTGGATTATTACTTACAATTCCATCTACAAAAACTTATCCGTCTTTCAATAATTCCTAGATGATGCACACTATAATGTCCAGAGAGTCAAGTCCCTGCTACAAAGTAAAAGTTCATCTGAAATCCGCAACAGATTACTATTAAAAAAATGTAAAAAATTAGATATTGACCACTTACAGTCAGCTTTAGTCTTGGTCAGGTTATAATCTGCCCTCATTGACCTAACAGTCTTCACCACATTCTGGGCAAAATCCACTCCAGATTCCAGCTCGGTGTCTCTCCATGGAAACTGACAGAATGCAAAATATGGTATTTTCATAAATAAAATAGCTAAAAATGACAAATGTTTCTTTGTGGCTGGGACATACTAGGAAAATAACCTCAGGCTTTGCACTGGGTTTCCAAAAGGAAAGCACAAATTTTTTGAGCCAAAGAACTCAGTATTCCAGTACCTTACACTGTTAACTGACCAGTCTGTAAATTCAGAACCAAGTATTTCCATTGTATGACTTGCACAAGCCTGCTTGTCAGGTTTTTAATAATAAGAACTGACAAGGGGCTTACATCAAGGCATAAAAACCACTTCTTTGAAGTTGAAGCTGAATCAGACACATGTGCTAATTTAAATCATTTACCTCTTCAACCTCAGGATACGATGTCACACAGATGCTCGGTGGTTCATTGTCAGTTCGCCTTGGCAATCTCTGAAAGAGCTCTTCTGACAGGAAAGGCATGAATGGACTGATAAGCCTCAGTCCCACATTTAGACAGGTGAACAGGGCATTTCTAGAAACTGCTATAGCATCCTTATCTTCTCCATACAGAATGGGTTTCAAGTATTCCTAGAAAACAAAGTTTGTTACATTTAAAAACATTCTGATGTTAAAAAAGGATTTTTTAAAAATCTAATCGAGATGTTATAAAAATCTTTCAAAAACTAAGTCCTCACATTTTGGATTTTCACACATCTCAGGATTCAAAATGAAATCAAACAAGTTAAATTATTTTGACAAAAAGTAAAAAAAAAAAGCCAAAAATTAAATCTCCATATAAGTTTCAATGCCTAAAGACATATTCTATGACTGTGAATATTTCAATCAAATAGCAGTTTAAAAAATAAGTTAAATGTCTTCCCAAGACTTACCAGGTACCAGTCACAGAGCTCATACAGCCAGAAATTGTAGATGGCAGTTGTGGTGGTGGGGAAGTCGTACTCCTTGAAACCTTTATTGCACATATCCACAGCATAACTCAGGCGACTCAGAATCCATTTGTCCATCAACTTTTCTCTGCCACTCAGCTGGAAATTCAAATTCATGAATAACCAATTAATGCAAAATGACTAAGAAATTGAACCGAAATATAAAACTGTTAATTAACTCAGACTTATCCTTGGGATTTTTATTTTTCTATTCTCATTTTCAATTCATAGAAAATATGTGCTGCCAACTCAAAGAACCTATGGTGTTATTAACCTATCAAATCATATGGATAACATATACAGTCATCTATACCTTCAATGTTGCCTCTGGTTTGAAGTCCTCCCCGAGGCCACTGAGAGCAAATCTGGTGGCATTCCAGAGCTTGTTACAGAAGAACCTGTACCCCTGGACACGCAGCACGTCCAGGTTAATGTCACGTCCTATAATACAGTTATTTGTATTAAAAAATTATAGTTTACTTCAGCAAAACTGACCTCCACTGACACAGCATGGCCTTGTCAATGTGTTAACTAAAATATGCTGATTACAAAACCAAATTTCCCAGTTCAAACCAAAGAAAATATCATTACTCAGATTTATTAATTACTGCACTGTAGTCATATCACAGAAATCCTACCTTACCTTGTGAGGTATATGAGCAGAGGGCAAAACGTAATGCATCAGTTCCACATTCAGGAATACCATTAGGGAAGTCTTCTTTCTGAAAGGAGTATTAGATATTTTGTAAAAAAAAACTTCATTTTTCTTTTTTACTAAAAGGTGAACAAATTCTATAGGCAAAAATTATATACATTTTAATTCTACACCTGGGAAACTGCAGTGAATTCTTATCAGCTGGGGCAAATAAAGCTTTTAAAATTGATAACTTGACCAAATATTACCTTTTTTATAACTTTAGCTTACCTGTCCTTTCTTGGCCCTCTCAATTTCCTTAGGATCTAAATTGCTGTTGTACAGTTGCTTGTGCAAATCCTACGAAGAAAACAATACACTTCTACTTCAAAAAGAACAAAGGTATAACAAATACATAAAGATCCAAATACTGGAACACAGTTTATTGGTTAGGAGTCTTCACGTGCTACAAAATATAGGTAGTGAATCAATAAATTCTTTCATTTGCCACATGAAGGAATATACGGAAACTATTTAAGATACAAATATCTAAAATCTTCTCAGTTAACTCTCTATCATTAGGTGCATCATTCTGTTTTTCCACAGGATCTGAATCATTCTAATAAAATAAATTAGGATATATTTACCTCAAGTGAAATGCCATTGATCACATCCACTGGGTCTATAGTGTTACCCAGGGACTTGCTCATCTTCCTGCCATGAGCATCTCTAACCAAGGCATGGAGGTAGACCTTAAAGAATATAACACTCAGAGATCAAAATCACATGTTGTAAGAAAAAGATCTGCATCTTAAAATACACCAAATATGAAAATTTAATGGCCAACTAAATTGAGATTGCTGCAATTTTGTATTGCATGCATCGTATTTTAATTTCCTGTTTAACTATTTTGATACAATAATAACTGTCCATGAAAACTATAAATCTATAAAACTATAAACACCTTACTGAAAAATTCTGAAAACAAGCTTTTAAAATTCACTTTGTTACTTTAACATAATTTATAACATGTTTCTCACAGTCTATGCATATAACATTTTGCTCATATTGTTTTATAAGTTTTTTATCACATGTACCTCTTTGAAAGGCAGTTTTCCCACCAACTTGGTCCCCAGCATCACCATCCTGGCCACCCAGAAGAACAAGATGTCATGACCAGTCTCCAATAGAGTTCCAGGGTAGAAGAAATCCAATTCCTGAGTCTTTAAAGAAGAAAAAACACCTAGACTGTTAAAATGTTGTTCATATACACACCTGTTTCATATAAAAAACTGCTTAATAAGAGAATTCTAATATGTGTTTTATATATTTTTTCTACATCAGATAAAACTTATTTAAACCAAAATTTTATCTCCTTAAGTTACTTTAAATTTAATGACTTAATTTTTGCCAACTTAGTCTAGATTTATCTTTCAACAGTACATTCAGATGCATACTAAAGGCCTCTTAGGACTGCTCCTAGCAGATTTCAATCTAACAACATAATCTCAAAGATGTTTACAAGGCCATATCTTGCTACTTTTTAAAAACTTCCAATTACCTGTTCAGGCCATCCAAAGATAGAGAAAGGGAAGAGACCTGAAGAGAACCATGTGTCCAGCACATCCCCATCTACAATTAATAATTTATTGAAATAAATAAATCTTAAGTGCTTAAACTGGTAAATCAGTTTGAGGTATGTATGTCATGAATCCTTATACCCCATAATTGGCAAAGCTACCAACATTATGTATTTTCAATGCAATTCAACCATGATAACAGAATTGATAATCTCAATATTGTGACCTTAATAACATAATCCCCTTTAAAACCAAGTGATCTAACATATGTTAAGATCCAGAGATTTTAAATAATTAAAATATTCTTCTGCAATTTGACAAGGAAAGTCTAAAACTATTCCTTTGAAAATCTGTTTAATGTCCCTAGACATGACATCATGTAAAACTTAATATGTATTAATTTAAGTTAAAAGTATTTTTCTCCTCTAGTTGTCTTACTATCAGCACTTCTCACCAAAATCCCTACCTTGCTTAAGTATAATTTTATCTGGAGTGACCTTGAATTTTGCAGCTGCCTTTTCTTTGGCCTCTTCTTCAGTTCTACCACTGAACCAGTAACTGCCATCTGATTCCTACCAATAGTTAAGACAAAACTATTGATTTCACAGAAGAGATGATAGTCCGTTAACATATTATAATGCACACCAGGCTAACACAATCAAAGTATAAAAAACAATGTTGCACTAAAACAGATTCATAATTTTTAAAATATTGACATAAATTCAAAACTTTTCTGTACCTCTCCCTTTGGAACATTCGGATCATTGACTTCAGCAAAGTATGCTGGGATACGGTGGCCCCACCACAACTGACGAGATATGCACCAATCTCTGTACAAAATAAAAGATCGTTATAAACACTTGTAAATAGGGGAAAAACTGGGGAATCAAGAAAGTATGCTGGAATGTTTCAATCACAATATTGAGAAAGGCACTTACACAAGGATAAGGGGTGCATAATTTCATACACAAAGTACAACAACTACAATTAAAACATTATTACAGGCATGACCAAATATATCAAGGAAAGAAATAACTTAATTCATGACATAGTGACCTGCAGTTTTCCATCCAGTTGAACCACGTCTTCAGATGGATGTCAGGAATGATTTTCAGTTCTCCACTTCTCACAGCCTGAGACAAACAAGGTGGTCAATTATAATGTGGTCTTATCAGAGTTGATATTATTCATTTTGCGATTTAGTTTCTTTTTTGTTGTCTATCTCATTAATTCTTTATTCATATAATTTTTAAAATCCAACATCAACACTGAACTGAAACCCTGAAACTGAAATCATCAAGAATAAATCAACAAAACAATAGTTTGTCTTCCTTAAATGAAATTTATATTTTAAAAAATATCATACAATTTCATGGACAAAAGAGAAAATTGTAAGTTCCTCTAAAAAATAGAAGGGCTAGTCAACAAACTTAATGTCAATTTGCTGATACACAACAGTAAAAAAAAAACATTCAGATCTGTTATTTTTTCCAATATTAAAACTTTGTCTTTGTCTTAAACCTTTTATTGCCAGACTCTCTAGATAAAGCCATTCTCCCCTCTCACCTCCACTGCCTTGCTGGCCATATCAGAGCAGTCCACATACCACTGGGGCTTCAGCAGTGGTTCTATGATATCTTTGGAGCGACTGAAAATCACATCAACACGTGAATAGTTATTATGACATTCACCAATGATAAAACTCTGATAATTTAATAATCTATAGCTCACTTTAATAATTTAAGAATAACATAAAAACAATAATGAATTGTACACTTTTCTCTGCTTTTGTTCAAAACACACCTCTTAATATATTTTTCAGCACATAGTTTACGGATGTAAGAAGGAATATTTCACAAGCAAAATGCGTCATATAAATAAAAACATCAGCAGTACATCATACTACTCAGTAACAGAACTTTTATAATTTTAGTTACCTGCAGACTGGCACCACCATAGGATTATCTTGTATATCACGGAATAGCTGCAACTCCTTCAGTTCCTTCAATACAGCCTTCCTGGCATCAAACCTCTTCATGCCCTAGAGATTTAAAAAGAATCATGAGACAGGAGAAAATTCATCATCGATTCCAAACTTTACAGCAAATATCTTTATCAATAACATATTAAACCAAGATGGAAAAACCTTTCTCTGCCACAGCAATCAGAAAGCTCTCTCAGTTACAACCATCCTAAATAAAGATCTCTCAATGACATTTTCCTTACAGTAAATATCCCACAGTCTCCACAAATGTTCCCACTGTCATCTATGATGGTGATGAAGTCTAGGTTGTGCCTCTTGCCTACATCATAATCATTGTGATCATGGGCTGGGGTGATCTTCACAGCACCTGTAAGTACAATTAAGAAATCAATGTGGTTACAGTGAAAAAAAACATGGGTTTTACTTTACTTTTTCACTATTACATAAGGAATATCTATAAAACCCCTTTTTGGTTCACTCTCTTAAGTCTGAACTATATATGCTTCATGGAATAGCCACATCCTGTGGGGCTTGTATACCTACCTGTACCAAAGTTCATGTCCACAAACTCATCACACACAATTGGCATCTTTCTGTCACAGAATGGGTGTTGCACATACTTCCCATGCAGGTGCTTGTATCTCTCATCACTAGGGTGTACAGCTACGGCTGAGTCTCCCAGCATGGTCTCAATACGAGTGGTGGCCACAACTACTTCTTCATCTAAAATAAAAAGATTTATCTCTTTTTTTTAAACACTGAAATAGTTACTTACAGGGTGGAAGGGGTGGAGAATTATGGGTTAGTTTGGATTAAGACCTCCAACATAAAAAGAAATTAAGATGAAACCTCCTGATATGCACGGACACATACACGCAAGCTTTTTCTAAATGATGTTGACATATCCACCAAAAAATTCTAAAAGATCCATTCCCAAATTTATTACATAATACTGAAAGGAGCTCAGAGCGCGAAAAAAACAATGCTGGTTTACGCAAAATACTATCCATTCAGCTCATCAAAAAAACAGAGGAAATACAGACTTGGCATGTAAAGATAGATAAGATAGGCACCTGAGGAGTAGGAGAGAAAGGAGTGAAGAGAATTCAGGCATTGCCATGTTGTGAGTCAAGTGATGCAATCAGAACACACTACAGACAATAATTTTCTTGTTTATTTGTAATCATCCAATAAAAGAAGTCCAGCACTTAAAATTCCAAGTTGTCTTCATATCATTGAAGAGATTCACATGAACAAGACTGATAAACTTCAACAAATTCTCTTTCAGGAAAAATTCAGCCACTTGAATAATATATATTAACTTCTGCTAAAATTCCTCTTTTCATAAATGTTCCAAGAAATTTTTATAATAAATCAGGCAACTTTCAAAACTTTCTCTTCCATAAGGCAAGAGGCTACAACTCTACATTTGAGAGTTAAAAATTACAAAATACAAACTCTTTGCTTTACATAAAACAATAAAAAATATACCCACCAGAATCTACCACCTTGTAAGCAAAGGAGACCAATACCCCAAACTCCACCTTGTCCTTATACCCTGGCACTGGAAGGGGGGTCCTGCCCGTGATCTCCTTCTTGTCAACCTGATAATTAAACCAGGAGAACAATGTGAGATTTTCAGTATTGCACAATGCATATGTTTTAAGTGACTGATGTTGAGAAAAAAAGATTACTTTGTTTTGATGTAATTAAGTAGTATATCCTTAAGAGATTATTACAAAAAAAGGTCTTACTTTGAATGTCTCAACATTTGAACACCCTAATTAATTACAATGAAAAAAAAAAGAAAAAAAACATTAAGATAACGTTTCCTTACATGTTTTCTCATAAACATTATAACATTTAAAAATGTTTCTCTTGAAACAATGTAATAAGCATTATCTTTTCAAACATTTTTAAAAATGTTTCTCAAAAACGTTAAAACATTTTTGAAACCATACCAAATCAATATCTAAACAATTAAACACCCTACTTAATTACATGGAAACAATATGGTTATAATTTGGAAAAAAGGAAAAAATAAAAACATTATGTTTTCTAGAAACATTATCACGAAGTTGAAAAGCATTTTTCTTGAAACATTGTAATAACATTTTAAACACATTTTAATAACATTTGTTTGAAATGTATAAACCATAGCACTGTTTATTTGAAATAGCAGACATGAAAATGAGATGAACCCATGTCCCTGTACATAATATACATATAATACTTACTTCTATATCTGAGATGGCAGAGTTCAAGGTACAGGACCAGTTTACAAGTCTTGTGCTTCTGTATATAATTCCTTCCTCGTGGAGCCTCACAAAAGCTTCTTTTACAGCAATGCACAGTTTCTGAATTGATAGAAAATACAATGTGATGCATTATTCAAATAAAATAAACAAAATACATGAAAATAATATGAGGATCTGTGTGTTAAAGTCTTAATAACTTGGGCCTTTGGGAAAATCAGTTGGGATTTCTATAAGAAATGAATATCCATATCAAGGGTCACAATTATCTGATGTTGCATTACTGGTTTTCTTCTTGTACTCTCATTTTTCTCCAAATATATCAGTTTGAAAATTACCTACAACATCAAATATTTGAACCAAATAAATGCTGAACTGAAGACAAAAAGAAAATCATAATTACGATATTTTTTATTTATCTACTTAACTGATCAATCATTATCACTTTTATCAATCAATGAAAAGAATTCAAACCAGCATGTGATCAGTGATGTTCAGCGAGTACTCACAGGATCCATGGTAAAACAAGCCCTTTCCCAGTCAAATGAACTGCCCATCTTCCTGAGCTGATGATAGATATTGTCTCCTTTCCTAAAATCACGGACAAGATGCACAATGATTTAAAACATGCATGACATTAAAATATATACACAGCAGAACAGAACATCTGCTAATCCAACATGCATTGAAAATGGTTATCCTGTATTTATACAAATATCTAAATTATTGTCAGGACTTGCTCTCATCTGTTCAAAACCCAGTGATCTGACATCATTATTTCCATATCCTAAAATTATCTAATAAGACATAACAACCTACCACCTTATTTACATTTATATAACATAATATTTAACAAATATATCAATTGAGTCTTCCAATATTTTAATCGAGAACTCACTCGTTCTTCCATTTCCACACTTCATCCACAAACTTTTCTCTTCCCAGATCATGCCTGCTCTGTCCCTTCTCTCTCATCAGTTTTTTCTCCACCACCACCTGTGTGGCAATACCAGCATGGTCGCACCCTGGGTTCCACAGGGTAGTTTCACCTCTCATCCTGTGCCTTAAGTCAAATATCATACAGTCAAATTATTATTATTAATTATTATTTATTTCGGTACAAGTATGTTTTTACAATTCATATGACATATATTCCGCAATTAGAGCTTAATCCTACCCTGGGTTTCACCTCATTCAGTGCCTAAAGTCAAACATAAGCTGAAACAACTGCAATGCCATGCCCTACGTGCAGGGTGGTTTCACTTCAAATGCTGAGTATGAAGGAAAACCCCATGCATTAAGCTTTTAGCCCAAATATCAATAATTTTAACTAAAAAGTTTAATTTAAAATAAAAAAATGAACATTATCTTTCTCCACTGATAACAATCATGAGAGCATTTAGTTTATTGCAACATAGCAGTGAAATTCTCCAACTTACCATCTCGTGATGCAGTCCTCCACAGCATTAGTCAAACCATGCCCTAGATGTAGGTTACCTGTCACATTGGGAGGGGGAATTACTATTGTAAACTGCCCTTTAGGATTGTCTTCATAGGCCGAGGATCTCTGAATCAGTGGAATTTCAAGAAAAAAACATCAATTCTGTCACAATTCTAATTACAAAATAATCAATGTAAATCAATTGGAATTATCAAATAAGTTGTTTCCACCTTTTAAAGAACAACTCGTTTCCATGTGCCATGTAACTTATATTCTCATACTGTATGCAATTTATACACACCCCATACTCTGGTTTGAAGAAGCCACTTTTCTCCCACCAACTATACCAGGCTGCCTCTACATACTGCGGGCTGTAGGCTTCAGGCATGGCACCACTCACATCTGAATAAAAAAAGCATATGGTATTTTCTAATAATATCAATAATTTATAAATAGATATTTAAGTCAATTTGGTGTTTCCAAAAAAGATAACACTGACCCAAAAATAAAGAAGTTTATAATAATAATAATAATAATAATAATAATAATAATAATAATAATAATAATAATAATAATAAGTGTTTGTTTTCTTGCACTTGTTACCTTTCTTTTCTCCTTCAGGAGTGTTCTTGTCATATGTAATGATGACTTTCTCTTTCTTTTCTTTGGCAGGCTTCTTTTTCTTAAAATAAAAATAACTACATATATTGTTTCTTTAAAATACTTAGTACAGTATACACAAGAAGTATTTACTTTTACTGCTAAATTACAGTTAGAACTTACAAAGAAAATTTGATCAGGGCCTTATTTCTTTCAATGAAAACACACCTCTCCAGCTCCTTCAGTGTTCTTCTGCTGCTGCTTGGCCTGTTTTGCCAGAAATTTCTCCATTTTTTCCTTCTTTTTAGCTTCTTTTAGCAGCTGTGCTGGTGTCTTCTGCACAGGTTCCCCATCACCATTTGCTGCTGTGTCAGCCATAGTCACTGCAAAATAAGATGCTATTGATAAGGAAATGGTTTCCATTTAATATATTTCATGTTCAAAATTTTTGTCTAAAAAATATAAAACAGGATCCAATCCTGATACTATTTCAATCTCAAACTGAACATTTACCCGTTTTCAGAAAATGAAAGATTATATATCATTTCAATTAAAATGTTTCTTATCATCTGTTAAACAATTCTACTTATCAAATCTAATATAAATCTAATATATATCAAGCATAATGTATTGATGAATCGATAGAGACGGACTGCACACCCCAGAGGTCTCTCAGATTTGCCTCTGCTTGATGCGCATGAGCTGAAAGGATGGTTCACGCCCCAAACGATTCATGCCACACCAGTCATACTAATTATCTGAATCAACCAGAATCAAGATCTTGATCGACAGAGTTCGAAACATTGTGTTGAGTTAAACTCAAATGGAACTTAAAGTGGAAAAAAAAAAATGGAAAGTTATTTTGATGTTAAAATTATCTTATTAAGATAGTATTTCATGTATTTAGTGGAATTTGGGGATATTTAAGTATTAAGTGACACCCTCCAAGATGTACTGGTACACATTTTGGTACTTTTGTAGTATACCCCCCCCCCCCCCCACCCTGTAACTTTCTGTAACTTTCACTTTTCAAACAGTTTTTTACATTTTCTTGTTCATCTATGGCAAAGCTATTTAAATAAAATGCTTTGTAATTACCTGTGGTCACTTCGAGTTTTAATCAAGTTTAATCCAGCCCAGTGAAATACATTGTGAGAATGTACCATGCATCTTTATTTTGGCAGGGCACAGCCATTCATAATTTTTTCAGAATGATAATTGCATCACGTGCTCAACTTTATTCTTGATGGAGAAGCGAGAACGAGGCCAAGGAGGAGACAACGACCGTAAGAGAGCTCCTAGAATTTCTTACAAATTCAAACAATCGGTAAGAAATATTACAGCTATGGATACATAAATGTGTGAATACTAACTGTCTCCTGCGAATGGAAGCTGTTTAGCTGACTTGGTTTTTGTCATCAAGCTTTATTTTGACATTGATCATAACGTATACCATAACTATACAACTGACAATAGATCGTGACAAGTGCGCTTCAATACAGGTGCATCGGTGAGTACTGCTCACCGGATAAACAATAGTTTCAAGTCAGCCTTATTGCCTCGAAAACACATATCTCTCTATATATATATCACAATGAGCTCAAATAATAAATCAAAATACTTTGATACGATCAAAGATTCAAAGAGCTCTATGACAGACCGAATGAAAACCACAGCTGACAAGAAATCCACCAGTCAGCCAGCAAAAAGATCCCATAGTGAGGTTTCTAACACAAGTACAGAAGAAACATCTTTGATTTTGATAAAGCTAGACGAAATAGAATCTGAAATCAAAAATACTGTAAAAACAAATGATCTAAAAGATATTGTGCAAGAAATGGTCACGGAAACTGTCACTAAACTTTTACTTAATTTCAAAGACGAAATCGGGACAAATCTTGAAAAATTAG
The DNA here is from genome assembly GCF_001039355.2 of Lingula anatina. The sequence goes on from NW_019773514.1 coordinate 1,359,540, forward strand.
AAGACAAGCATAAATTAGATATTGGAGAGCTAAGGGAAAGAATCGATTCACTGGAATTGGAAAATGACGCTCTCCGAGAACAGCTAGCGGGAAAAGAAAAGTCTCTCAGAAAGCTCACGGAAACAGTGGAGCAAGCAAACTATGCGTCAAACAATGCTATCAAAATGGCGAACTATAATGAACAATATTCCCGGAAAAATAACATAAAAATCTACGGGGTGATAGAGAAGGAACATGAAAACACTCGGGATGTTGTGTGCAAGGTGCTTAAGGAACAGGGAGAAGTACAGATAACGGCTGATGACATCACGGCGGTGCACAGAATTCCCGGTCGGCAAGGGTCTCCCCGGCCAATTCTAATGCATGTTAAAAACACGGAAATCAAGGTACGTATAATGCGGAGTAGATCTACCTTGAAAAGGCATGACAAAGGTGTTCGGCTGGCTGACGATATTACCAAGCTAAACGCTCAATTACTGCAGCGCCTAAAGGAAAACGAGCAAATTGAACAGTCGTGGTTTTATAATGGGAGCGTGTACGGTAAAGTGAAACACACTGGCCAGAGAATGAGATTTTCTATTGACGATGACATTGACAAGAAAGTTAAAATAAGAAAATAAAACATTAAACCAAATATATTTTGATTAAAAACCAATATATGATGAGTTACAT
>NW_019773514.1:1363840-1384575 GCF_001039355.2 Lingula anatina
CGTTATCCTCACCCATGGTAACATATATATTTAAAGTACTGGTGAAGAGGTCTGATGTAAGAATTTTCTGCTTTCAGATTCTCTTTGACCAAAGCCCATTGTGCTTGTGATTATTCGTGGAATGTGCCCATTTTCAGGAATGTTTGTCATCATGCTAAATAGAAGATATACTTCAGACTCTGGATAAAGATTACACATTTTAAAAATTTATTTTGGTGAAAAATAGAAATCAAGTTAAAACCAAATGATGTGCAAGTTAAAAACAAAGAGGGGACATCCTGACTGAAATTAGGGAAGAAACATTTGGAGCTTGCTTGATAAGAGCCAAGCTCCCTGGGAAGCTTGTCTAACATTGATAATCTCATCCCGCATAAATCTTTTTATTGTGACCAATTAATTATATTTAATAAGTGTTTTGTACTTCTAAGATATAATCATTCCAAATATCAATAACATGTCAAACAGAAAAAAAATAATAATTTAAAACATCTTTTAAATATGTCTGTGTTTCAAGTTGCAATGTGAAATATTAATGTTTTCTCAAACAGGTAATCCAGAACTTATGTATGTTAAAATTTCATAATTACTTATATGATGATCATTCAATTGGGTGAAAAACATAACAACTTCCATTGGTTTTTGTAGGCAGTGTATGGGGTACTGCGGTCCATGGAGGGATTGGATGCTTTCAAGGACATGTGTACAAATACAAAAATTGGGCCCTGGTATGAGGCAACGAAGGCAGCAGTGGATAGCCATGCAGGAAAATCCCAGAACTCCATGCGGTGATCTATGCAGATACTGTATCATTAAATTAAAGCCCTTGTGACAGGGATTCCCTGTTGTTGTGAGAATGACTGTACAAAGTTTGTTCTTGGAGCATGGGAAACAACCATGTGAAAATATATAGAGACATCATTTAAACTGGAAAGCATTTTATGTGAAATGCATCACCCTTCTATAATGTGACTTTAAATAAGAACTTCATGTATTCTTTAAAAATAGAATTGTAAAAACAGAATTTGATGTGTATGTAGACAATTAATCTTATTCCACTTTATTTATTTGCCCACAATGGTTCCACCTGTCAGTTCATTTGTATCAAGTGCTGAGTAATGTTTGTGGTCAATTTTGTGTATTAAATGTATATTTAAAACCATTGGCAGCAAGGAAATTTGGTGAAAAGCATCAGACTTATTAACATTTCCTTCTAACAAAATTTTGCTGGCTTGCCATTGGTGGGTAGTATATGTACTATTTATATGCATCTTCGTTTCCGAGGAATGTTTACTCCAAATTTGTAAAGTTCTGAATCAACCCAATTCATCAGTAAACAGCAATTTTGTAATGAACATTATATCATAAAATAAATACTTTTCCACGTCGTGTCACAGGTTGGTTCTTATCTTTCACAAAGATCTATAATCTACTGGAAACCCAAGCTTTATACCATTATCAGCACAATTCCATGGTTTATAGCAAAGTCCAATGCTCATTTTCCGGATTTGGTTGGCAAAATCTTCAAAATGAATAAACCGTGGTCATGCTCTGCATTTCATTGAATTGATCTTTTGAAAGCAAAATTTTCAATCACAGCTAAGACTGATTTTCTTTTATTTCTTCACAATAAAACCAGACCTCATTTCTTGAGATCATTGACTACATAAAAACATCCAGTCAATTAAAATGCAACAAATGAACTTAATATTTACATTCAATTGTTTTCAACGTTATTTCAGCATTTTACATTTCTTGATTTAAAATGAGCTCACTCAAACTTCATAAACTACTTATTACTCACAATACAATAAGACTTTCCCTAATGGACAAAGCCAGACAATGGAAGAAATCAAACTTTCTGCCTGAGTTTAATCCAAATAACTCTTATGTACAATATATAATGGATGCTGACAGTGTATTAAAAACGGGTTTGTTTAAAACTAATTTTGATATCTTTCCCTTCTGGAACTCCAGGCTCAACTGTTATCAAGTGAAGCACACCTGGTTTCAAACAATCGCTCTTTGCAGAGATATCATCAGAATGAAGTATAGGTCTGCATTGCAACATCCAGTGGGAAAATTCTGTGCTATACAATGTCTTTTTTTTTTATTAAACAATTTAAAATCATCCTGGCTCCTTAACGTCCTTCGACTGAAAAACAAATGCAACAATTACTGTAAAAGAATCGATACAATAAACAATATTTCGAGCTTCAATTAATATAGCTTAAATTGTCATGCCTTGAAAAATAAAAGACAATTGCCATGGCAAATAGATTTCCAAACTGCATTTTGGCAATAACTCAATATTCATTACCTAATTTTGTTGTAGAAATCTAGCAGAACAAAAAGACACTTACTGTATGAAGAAAGGTCAATTTCATCAGGAAGTTCTGTAATGTTGACCTCAAATCTGTCTTGTACATCATTTAGAATCTTGGCATCACTTTCATCTGAGACAAGTGTGATAGCCAAACCTTTTGTACCAAAACGACCAGCTCTGGCCACCTGAAAAAAAATCAGAAACCATGCATCACACAGGCCAAAAAAGTATGTATAATCATTTTTCAACAGAAGCGGGTGATTAAAATACAAATGCAAATGATGCCCCCCCCCCCCCCCCCCCATACCTCAGCACGCTAGAACTTCGTAGTGTCTCAGTTGGTAGTGCATGTTTTGGTTTCATATGAGATCAAACGAAAGATGGTGGAATGAATCATCATTGACACTGGTAAATCATTTTATGTTTTGTTAGATAAATAAAATTCATACTACCGTACAAGGATAACATAGAAATAACAGGCAGAAGGGGCATGTGAACAACCAGTCCAAAACGGATTGAAAATAAAAAACGGCCATCCCTGAAAGCTGCTTACTCAAATGCATCCCTCTTATGTCCAAGTCCCACTTCAAACATTGTGAAATGACATTTGTGTACAATCAGTAAAATCAGTCTGTGATGAAACATCCAGTTTTGAATGACAGTGAAAGCTTACCCTGTGAAGGTAGGTATCAGAGTCTTCAGGCATGTCATAGTTGAACACAATATTGACTCTCTCAATGTCCATCCCTCTGCCAAACAGGTTGGTGGCCACCAGGATTCTCTTCTGAAAATCTTTGAACTGTTGATACCGTGACAGTCTGAAAAAATAACAAGCAATGGCAAACTTCAATAAATATTTTGGGGTTGTTATTGCCTAGAAATTGTATGACCATATCATAAATTACTCAGCTATTCTTAAAAAAATTAAAAAATAAAATTAAAAAACTCAATAGATTCAATTAAGGAAAGAGAAACAAAGTTGTTCCACTACTGATCAACAAATTAAGTCCGTATAGAGTTAATTTTTGCTGAAAGTCAATAAGGGCCTTGCACAACTGTCTAGCTTACCTCTCTTCCTGTGTCATAGCCCTGTGGATAGCAATAGCTGGGAAGTTCTGCTCCACTAGGAGAGCTGCCAGGGCCATGCACCTCTGGACAGACTTCACAAATATGATCACCTGGAATCAACCGGGATAGCATTAGAAACATTCCACAAATAATTATATCACGAGACATATTTGGACCAAAGTACATTCTCATATTAAATATTTCAGTGTCTCAGTTGGTAGTGCATGTTTTGGTTACATAATTCTTCAAACGAAAGATGGTGAAAAAAATCATCACTGACACTTGAAGAGCAATCTGTGAAAGCACAGTTAACAATGCTACAAACAAGAAATTTCATTTCACATACCTCAATGAATCCCTACTATTTCATTTTTATTCATTTGACTATTTCAACTGTGTTAATAAAGTTGACCACCCATTACAAATTATCGAGAAAAAAAGTACTTTTTTTTACTTTAAAAATTCAATAAAAATGGGTCAAGGTTGCTGTGAAGAGGTTAAACTCCTTGCACATGAGCCCCTGAAAACCTAGAAATTGGGTCCTTTTTAATAGGCCTAATGAAGGATGGAAAAATCTTCACCTGGTTGAACTCCAACAGATCCAAGAGTTCAAAGAGTTTCCTGTTCTTCTCACTTTCCTTCAGCTTGACGTAGTGTTGCTGCAGTCCGTGCAATGTCAGTTTGGAGTCGTCATCAACATACACTTCCATAGGCTGAAAGGAGAGGCAAAACAAGGCATGTCAGCATGCTGCCCCACCCATAAAACCAAGGGTGGGGAAATCGCATGAAAAACCGAAATACATGTACATTATGAACCAAATCATAAAAATATAAACTTATCATCTTGGTAATTTCTTTGAGGCCAAAAGTAATGAAAATGTGTAACACTACTTCATCTAGTTAATAACAATATTCTACTAAATAAGTTAAGAAAAAGGTCTTCTTCAAAGTGGTTGGTGGCAGTGGCAACTCCTCATCAGATGGCGGATACATACAGTCACCTTGTTTGGTCTGGCTTGGCCATCACATTATTGAACGGTAGCTAAGTAACCAGAGGAACATTTTATGGCAAGCTCCGACCTATGCCAGTGCTGCGGTTCTTCTGGGTAGGAAGACAAGAGCTTCTGGTGATCCTTATTTGGTGCACGCCACTAAAGGTATTGAACGAGAGGCTGAAGATTATGCACTTGCTATGACCCCGACGAAGTAGCTCTCTCTCCAAATTACCATAAGAACAATGTCCACATTTTGCTGCATATCAAGAACACGGTTGCTGGCTCTCTGCTGTAAATTTTGAGATTTTCGTATTCAAATGAAATTATCTTGAGCATGAAAAGCTCAAAAGAAAATTTAGATGTGCAAATTAAGCTGGAGGGAACTTTCCACGGTGGAAACCTATACTAATGGGTGCTGATAGCCCATCGCTTTGAGAGCTCAGGGTATCGTGCACCCAGCAAAAATTCCCTACACTAAGGGCAATGCGACTTCGTCAGCATCTTTGGCTTTGGCAATGAGAATATTTCACTGCATTGGAGTGTGATCCTTGGGTTTCAATTGTCTCTAAGCACAAGGACTCCTCTCACAGATTAAAAAGTCCTCCTAACATACAGAAGCATCTGTATGCATGATTCATGATCGGCTTAGATTTTGTAAAATTCTGACACAAAATAGCACCAAACATTATTTCGGAAAATTCAGCAGCAGAGAGCCTTGCGAAGATTTCATATGAAGTGGAACAACGCCTGAGTGTGGCACTTTTGTAGGCTTTCAATGACAAAAAACTAGCACGGGATAGAGAGGTATTCCTCTGCCATTTAGCTTGACAGCCGGAGACCTGGCATCTCCACATCTTTTACTGCTCAAAGGACTTATAAGGAGCGAGAAAGGACATTCCTCTGCTGTAAATGCAGAAGCGGGGGTGTTCCTCAGCCGGCAGTTGCCAAACCATGGAGACAGGTAGATGGAGATTTGGTGGACATATTTACATCTTGCATAAACTTCTTGCAGATGGGACGGACTTCCTTGCTGAGAGTGGCACTGAACATCATCACTTGCTTCTCGTGTGGTGTGTTTCTGAAGATATCTTGCACATCACGGCGCATGTCTGAAATGTAAAGGAATTTTCAATAAAGTGAACATATGAAAATAAATGAAAACATTTTTTTTACATAATTTAACATAAAACGCAGTAGAACTGAAGCATTTGCATAACCCAGTAGTCTTAAACAGACACATCACCAATGATTGCCAAAAAACAAATTTGTTCAATGAAGTTAACCCCACCAGGCATTCCTTTATCATATAACAAACCCACTTACCAAGCTGCTCCAACATCTTATCACACTCATCCAGAATAAAATGCTTGATGTGCTTCAGGTTCAGTGCCTTGCTGCGAATCAGGGCCAAAATACGTCCTGGGGTTCCAACCACAATGTGGGGGCAGTTCTTTTTCAGAACCTCTTCGTCCTTCTTGATGGGCATGCCACCAAAGAACACAGCGACCCGGATGTTGCTCATGTACTTGCTGAATCTCTCATACTCCTTGCTAATCTGGAAGGCTAGCTCTCTTGTATGACAGCCTACAAGTACTGAGACCTGAAAGGACAAGTTTAAAATTATGTTAACAAATCTTAACTATTTATCATCCTTAATACACATCAAGCAGTCAACAACGAGAAAAAAAAACTCTTTGACTCACCTTCCACAAATGTTACAGAAAAATTGAGAAGGTTAAAGAAAATACAAAATGTTTATGTTCACAAATCTTGGTTATTGGGTAAAATATTGGCAGATTCACCCCACAGCAAAGTACTAATCACCGTCCTTACCTGTCCGTCCACTGGTTCCAGCTGCTGAAGTGTAGCCAGCACAAACACGGCTGTCTTTCCCATACCAGACTTGGCCTGGCACAGGATGTCCATAGAAAGGATAGCTTGGGGAATGCACTCGTGCTGGACTGGAGATATAATGGAACAGTGTAAATTCTTTTGACACCTGACAGTAGAATTTGTCATAACTTTTAAGAAAACCTGACAATGCCATAAAATAAGTAAAATGAGGACTAGAAAAATTGCAACTTTAACAACCGAAAGGATACCTTGTATGAACAGTATTTTTCTTCACGTCTTAATCAATTGTCTGTATAGAACTTTAATCAAAATATACAGGAGCATACATAAAAGCAATTTAATGTAATTTGTTACAAAAATATCTGAAATAGATATAGCCACAATCTACCTGCAGAAGGATGTTCAAAACCACAGTCTACAATAGCTCTCAACAGTTCTGGTTTCAGTAAGAAATCCCTGAACCCAGAGCTGTGGATGGACACGTAGGTGCCCTTCACGTCTTTCTTCACAGGGGCATCACCGGCTGCCTCCGTGGTGGCGTCGGCCTCCTCTTCTTCGTAGTCCAACAATTCATTTTCCGCCTCTTCTGCCATATTCAGTGATTTTTTTTTTAGAAATTTTACTGAAATCAAACAGTTCACGACGTAAATAATCAAAAACCGAATATTTTATATTATGGTTACTAGTTATGATTTCGTTTTTGTTTTTGACAAAGCAAATTTCTTTGTTCGAACAAAATAAAACAAAGACAAGGGACAAGTCACAAAAGATCATTGAAGAATTTTACTACTAGAACTTCTTACTTGAAAAGAGTAAAACTGTTATAGCAGGTCAAACTATCCAGCAATCGTTACACACCACAAAATAATAAACTGCTGACAAGGGCAAAACTTTTTAGATTCACAAAGTCCAAAGGACCAGAGACATTTACCCAAAAAGGAACCATTAACTGCAAAATTTAAGGTCCCGTTTTAACTTCACTAAGTCTCCCTAAGCATAATTTACGTAATGCAATACGATAAAGAAACGTTTGTCTTTTGAAAAACACGATGATTGAGGATATACTTACTTGCCTGGGTTTCTTCTCAGTTAGCTCACAGCAAGATGGCGGTAATATTAGGGCACCGGTAAATGCTGACGTCATGAAAAGAGGTAAGCCCGCACTGGAAAAAAAAATTGAAAATGCAGTGTCATTAAGAATTTTAGACAGCCCCGTGATAATTTAATTAATTTTAATATGATTTTTTGTCAAAATATTGCAACAAATATTTTTTGAAGGTTTCAATAAATGCAAAGCTACGTCACTTCCTCTTCTTAACTAGGTCAATTTATCATGTGAGGATCCCCCAGTAAAAGAAAAGAAACAACACGAGATGAGCAGAAGGGAGACCAACGGCATTGATTTGAATGGGCAAAACGAGGCGGAACCCGACTTGACACTGGAGCAAGCCATTGAAGAATATGCTCATGGTATATGATGTTGGATATCTGCATTGTATTGCAAATAATGATTATTGTATAGCTAGGTTTTCTGTTTATTAGTGGTGATGAAGTGTGTCATTAATGATTATGAAAACTGTAAACTTGACTTATATTATTGCTACAAAACATTATTTTGAAACCAGAGTTTCACCAACTTTTGGGTTAAATATTCATATTGTATCATAAACCAACTGTGGTGCATTTTTGTGCTTGTACCAAAGAGATGAATGGTAAATGCAGATACATTTCGCTCAAAAATAAATGCACTTCTTTTTAACATCTGGGTTAACATCTAGACTAAATTCATATTTTCTTACAGAATATCAGAATATAAACAACACCCTTGACCAGTTAGACTCTTGTCTGGACAGTATCGAGCAGCAGAATGACCAACTTAATGTTAAAATGCTAGAACTGCTACAGTCCAATAGGCAACTAAGACAAGAATTGCAGACTGAGATTGTGGCAAAACAGCAAACAGAGACAGACATGGAAGCAGATTCCACTGAGCAAGACTGCTCTGTAGCAATAGACCAAAATGCTGGGGATGCTAACAAACAAGTGGACAGTTCAGAAAAAACTGAAGAAACATGAATAAAGTATGTGCAATATCTAAAGATAAAGATGGGGACAACATTCCATTAAGCTTTGTGGTCCTTGACTTGCATACTATACATGTACTACTTATTGATGTGTAATTAAGCATGTAGCATGTTCAACTGACATCAGCTCGTACAGAGCTCGTACATCAGCTCGTACAGAGCATCAGCTCGTACAGAGCTGATCTTGTTTAAATACCCCATATGCAGGGAATCATGCCACAGAATAGATTTAACATTGTCATGACAGCCGGTACACACATAGATCTTTGGTTTGCCAAGATGTATAAAAATTTATTGCAAGCTCACCCAGAACTGAACATTCCTCAGTGACAGATTTTGACATTGACAGCTGATATTCAATTCAGTGAACTGAGTTTACTCAAAATATGTGGTTTTGTCCAAGGCTGGTGGTCAATTGAAACAAATGTTTATCACCATGCAGTAAATCTACCAGTACTACATGTAGCATAGAAATTTCAGGGATGAGTGCAATACTGGATATTTACTATTAAACACTTAGAAGTGGTTATTAAGACCAGTTCTTGAACTTGAAACCAAATTTAATACTTCTCTTATGTGTCATAGCTTAGATTTTGTTGTCAAGTACTTATTTACACATGTACTTTACAAAAACCTTTTGAAAGTAAATTGATGCAATAGAGGCTTAGGTACAAGATTGTTTGCTATATAACTACTTGCTGAGAATGACAATTCTGGGACCAGTGCAGTATTGAGAAAATTATTTGCTGAAATCAATTTAGTGACATGCAGAACTTCAAAATGGAAATGCCAGCAGATTTCCTTTAGCACCAATATATAACAAAATTAAATCTGTGAGGTTTGGTGAGTCCATTTCCTTTTGTTTGTTGTTGTGAAGGGAATACTTAATATATTTTTGCCACTTGTGAAAGTTATATACATGAGATTTGGTCAGCATTTTCCTCCCCAGCCTTACAGAGAGGCCCCAAAAATGTTACGGCTAAGCCAGTCATACCAGTACTTTAAAAGACAGGAAAAATAAGGCAGATTTCTAAACTTAAATCTTGTTTTAAATTTATTAAACTCTGATATCAACAAACATACTGTTGTATGAAACAACTTAATCATGTTTTTTTGAAACCTTACCTATAATTTTGATCTATGAACTGTCAAGAGAAAAACAAAAACAGCCAAAGAAAAAATAATAATAAATAAAATAGCACGAGACCTTTGTGGATAAAGAATGTATTGGCTTCTAGCTTTGCAAATTAGACCCTTATGACATAACCTTTATGTACATTGTACAGTGCACCTTGCAACATATAAAATTTTAACTGTATAAAACTTCCCTTGTCACAGTACAATGTCATGTAACAACATTTCTGCATTCCATGTACAAGTTCTTTCACAATTTCTTAAGCAGACATCAGATCAAATGGAATGTCAAATATGCTTTCATTCACTGATTGCAGTTAAAATGAATTTACTCCTCAAGGCATGGCCCCAACACAATGCAAAGCAATAGCAGTAAAATGAATAATTGGCATTGCATGCCAAAATAAAATGAATTCAAAGTACTGTCACATGGACCGTTTTTTTTTTTTTTCATTTCTTTTTAGCTGATCATAACTGAAAGTATGTTTTAAATCAAATAAAACATCATTTCAGAGATGTACAGCAAATTTAAATAATGTAATTCATTATTTTTTTTACTACAAGATTTCAACAACAACAAAATCACTGCAGCATCCAATGAGCTAACAGAGAGGCAAGTATTTTGAAGTAAATATCCTGTTGGCTTATACTCCACTATTAGCATAAAAGCAAAATCCAGTTAAAATTTTGAATCCAGTTTTCATATTTTCTTCATATCAGAAGTCTTGTGAACTGAATCTCTTGCAAGTGTCACTACATGTTGTACTTGTACAAATGAAGCCTTCACAGGGTTTCTGTCCCATTCTCCAACTTGCAGCTTTTTGTTTCACTTATTGGTCACCAGTGCCTAATTTTCCGTTCTGCTCAGCCCCCATCTTCTTTCGCAGGCGATGATACTCTTGTAGCCTGTAACAGTACATGATCTAATGGTCAGTGAATAGTTTGATAAATTTTATATGTTTTAAAATCAATCCATTATTATTTTTTTTTCTTTGCTAGAACAAATTAGACTTGAAGTTAATGACCACTCAGCTTGTCGTAACAATTAATTTATCAAATTACACAGATGTATAGAGTTTCAGCAAAATGGTCAAAATCATTTGGATACAAGAATATTTTTCTTCAAAATGCATACATGAACATCCTCTCTGCATATAACTTATCATTAAAATAATGCCTAAAATTTTTAAAAAATTCAGAAAGAGAAATAGAGAGCTGGCCCAGTGACTGCCAGTGAATGAAATTAATGCAGCAGCTGTTATTTCACTCTTGTTGTTACCTAAGAGCATTAACTTTGATGAAGCCTCCAGCATCTATAGGGTCATAGTTGCCCTGGACATCCATGCTAAAATATGACAGAAACACATATAAATACGTATTCTACATGATATTTGGTAAACTTCAACCAATGCTGATAATTTTAAATAGTGACTCAGGGTTCTCTGTCATCAGCTTTATATATAATACTTTAGTTAGCCAGTGGATATCATTTGGTTTATTAATGAAATTTTAGATAGATGTGTAAAAAATGAATTTTATGACTATGAATCTCCTCATTTAGGGGCACCAAATTTAAGCAGAAGCACCTTATTCAATTGCCATGAAAAATACTACCAAGATGTAAAAACTTATAAATAAACACTGTATGTCAACAGTAGCCTCTGTACCTTACTAATTCCTCATTATAGAGGGAAAGTGGAGATTCGCGCCCTAGAATGTAAATGCCTCCTTTGTACAATGCTAGTGTTACTGTCCCCTCCACACACTCCTGACTCTTGTCTATACAGTGGCGGACAAATTCACATTCAGGGCTGTCCCAGAAGCCTGCAAAAATATACACCTCACACTTAACGTATACTATTCACAATGTTGGAGAGTTACATTGTTGCAATATGATTGTAAAAACTAAAGGTACACTTATAGCTGGACTCAATCTAAACAAAAAATATGAACTACTTAGCAAAATCCATTAATCAAATTCAAAAAGAAAATAATGCTATATAATACTTTGAACCTTACCTCTATACACCATATCTGAAAATTTGCTGCTTAGACTCTGTTTGATTTTTCGCAATTCCTAAAAATACAAAAATCAAAGTACATCATCTTCTGATTATAGTCCACACAGTAACAATTATTTTGTAGATAAATAGGTATAACATAAATTATTCACAAAATTCATTATTTGTAAGATAAAGTGGGCCTTGTTCAACAGCTAATAATGCACAACCTTTATTCCCCGAATGAACTGGTCAGCACAATTGCCACAATTAAAGCACCAAACATTATGAAAATCATCGGAATTCAACCAAGATTCTTGAATCCAAGTCATCCGACATCCTGCACAGGATACGAGAGGCTATCAACATCAGCCGTCACCAGCCACCCATGAATAGAGACACAGGGGCTGGGATCTACCTGACATTTATTAGAGGGTCCTGGCTGCTATACCACCTAGCTGTCAGTGAGTGTCAACATCTACTCAATATTTGGCACAGGAGCCATGATCTACTGACTCTAAAAATAAATAGATAATAAATAATTTGGTATCCCCCATGTTTACAACTGAAATATTTTAGAGAAATTTGCCTACCCTGTCCATTGTGAACACCTCAATGTCCATGTGGGCTTGGAATAGGATGGTCCCACCTGGGGTCTCATAGATCCCTAGAGAAAATCAATAATATTTTTATAAGACTGGTTATCAATAAACAAGCCATGCACTAGACTGTATATATGCACAAAGAAAAAAGTGCATTTACAGTTCTGAAGTACAAAATTAGAAAGAAAAAGAGAAGACTTGGTGATACAAGCACACCTAAATGATAACAGGTCAGCAATAATTTTGTCTGGCTGATTTTTTATTATTGTTATTTCATTTTTTGCTAATAATCATATTAAATATAAAAATTGAAAGTGTTAAGAGCAGTTGCTGAAAATGTAGCAGTAACATACCTCGAGATTTCATTCCTATGAATCTGTTCTCTACAATATCGATTCTTCCTATGCCATGACTTCCACTGAAAACACAAAAACATGCTTATAGAACTCCAAAAAGTCTTCAACATTTTAACAAGAAACACTGTCAGACCAATAGGCAATATTTTCCACATGAACTGAAAAGTATCATTTTAACTAAGTTACTTAAAAGTGCCCGAGTATTTTGGAGGAAGACCAAGTATTGGATTTCTATGTGCAGAGTTTATTGAAAGTTCAATCAGTAGTTTATTCTTCTCTATGGAAAGTCCATTTGAGGAAATGTTTCTATTATCCACAAAACCGACTTAGATACTTTTAACAGAAAATATTTATATAAGTCTTCATGAAAATATTCTATCACAGTTGACTATATTTCAGTTCCTCCTTCACCAAGGAAACCCATGCAATCATAAAGGTTAAGAAAACTAATATCACAAAAAAGGCAAGTGATATACAGTTTGTACAAACAGAAAAAGTATATTTAGTGTGTGCACTGACTGCCATAGTCTATCACTCTTTCCAGACTTAAATGAGCAGCATAAAGTTGTTTTAATACTGACAATCAATTCTCTGTCAAAGTAGTTTAGTTAAATACACTCAGGAGATCACTCTTAAGTACACATGTATTATATGCCCTAATAACAATAACATGACTAGAATTCAATGAAGTACAATAACAGATATCCAACAGTGTTTATCTACTACATATGCTTAAAGGGATAATAACTCTTCGTATGAGATCTATATTTCACAATAAAAACATTGTGAATAACTCACAGTTATAGCTATTATTCTGATATCTGAGCTTGTCTTTAGACCACGTGACCTCCATAGATGGCTATACTCTGTTATAATCTCTTAAGAGATTATAACAAAAAACCAAAATTTTTAGAAAAAAACCAGGGACTAAATTTGAATGTAAAAATGGATTCATTAACCATTGGTAAGTATGGGAAAATTGTTGTTTACTCCAGGAAAATTCATTTTTTGGCCAAAACAAAGAGTTATTATCCCTTTAAGTTTTACATACCCTACTTTGTTGAGATAAAGATATAATTCCAAGGCAGATGTAACCACTGTTCCATCCTCCAAGTTCTTTACTTTCACGGGCACACCTGTAATGGAGAAAAGTTTTGTCAACATCAACAGATAAACAAAGAGCAACTAATTAGGCAACTATTAGTAATTTGTGCAGTCTGAAAACTTTGAAGTGTTTGTGAATATAAATAGTATTTACGTATTACTTTAAAATAACTGTGTGCACATTACATTCATGTTTTTTCCAATAGATGGCTCTGGTAAATAGCATATGTCATGTGATTTTATAAATTTATAAATTCATTCAGATATAAAAGATGAAACTAATTAACTTCAGAAAGAGTTAGATTTGTTAATGTTGTCTTGCATGCTATGTTTTTGAATAAAAAAAAAATTGTGTTGTGATTAGGAAAAATCAAATTAATTTCAATAGAAGCATTTTGCCATATTTTACCACCTACATGTAACAATAAAAATATAATTATAAGGGATCAAAAGTTTACACATTTGGTGAGTTAACACCTTTAATTTGATGAAAATAATGAGATATTAGGAAATAAATGATATCTTTCAGACTTTTGATTCCTAGAAATGTATCTTTCAATTTAACAATAATTAGGAATTTTAGCCCTTGGAAATTTTACCATGTTTGAAGTCAATCTCAAGTCTCAATGGCTGTTCAGGAGCATCCTTAGGGTCCGTTGTCATGAGATACAGGTCTTTTGGAGCTTCAGCTTTTGGATCCTCTAAAATTCCTGACTCAAAACTAAAATGAGAGGTTAATGACATGACATAAGGTGTCTATATTCACTTTTTATTTGTTTATTTAATACTGACCATTTTTTTTTGGGGGGGGGGGGTAAAACATTCAGTTGAAATAAATATTCAGTCAGATTAATGAAGTCATCAGGTCTGCAAACATTAAAATATTTCTATGTGTCTATTTTTTTTACTTAAAAATACTTTTTCAATAAATTAATAAAATTTTCAGATTTCTCCTACCAAACTGAAAAATTAATCTTCTGGCAATAAGCTATTTATTTCCACATTGTATTAACTCCTAACTGACTTGCCTGATGTGCATAAGATTAGCATCCATACTCCAAGGAGATTTGGGAGTGACAGGGAGGGGGATATTGTTTTCCTGCAGAAAGAAGTGCTTAAAGATCATTCATAATTTCACTATGCAGACTACAAATTATCACTTGGTGGTAAATGTAGTAATCAACAATGAAATAAAATGAAATTAAATTTTAAGACTGGACTACATTCAAAACTTTGAAAAAAATATTAGTAGTTCCTAAAATAAATACCTTGGCAAACTCAAACAGGTCCTGGCGCCCTCTGAATTTCTCATAGAACTCTGGCATTCTCCAAGGAGCAATTACCTGGAATAGAAATTTTAACAAAATTATTTTATTAGTACCAGTAATTTGTTATCATCTCTTGGGGCCTGTTTTTCAGTCTTGAAAGACTGGCATGTACCAGAAAATTAAGACTGTTAGTTTTAGTTACATATAACTGAATGATCACTAAAACAGGCAGTACGACAGAGCATAGTGCTCTGTAACTTAGGCTATACTTGTTTATAGTCACATACTGATTTCCAATCATTGTTTGATAAGATTGACTTTAAATTGTTTACACTTGTTCATGAAGCACATAGCTAAACGGTTACATATGACAATATTAGTAAAATTGTTGTCTTAATTTATATGTAATTATGTTTTCTTAAATAATAATATTAACATACCTTAACCTGTGGGTAGAGAGCATAGCAGGAAAGTTCAAAGCGTATCTGGTCATTGCCTTTGCCAGTTGCACCATGGGCTATGTACCCAGCCCCCTCCTCCTTACACACCTTCACCATACCTCTGGTATTATAACAACATAGAGACGTATATTAAATAATCGCAAAGCATTTTGATTACTACATACAAACTCAATTTCAGTATATTGTGTGAAATGAAAAAGTGGTATTCAAATTGAAAGTTAAATTTCTTTCACAAATAATGTTTAGTACTAAAATTATCATTTTATTAAGTTTATTTTATTATAAGTTTTATTTTATATAAGTTTTTGGATATTACATATTTGTTAAAACAAATGAATAACAAGAAAACATAACAAAAGCTAAAATTATGAAACATTAATTTGTCATCATAATCATCTAAAAATCTAAATTTTTAAGAAATAAATACTATAGTTTCTACCTGGCAATACAAGGTCTGGCAAAGCTTGTGCCCATAAGGTAACGATCTTCATACACAGCGTTTGCCTGAACTCCTGGCCAGATAAACTCCTCCACAAACTCCCTACGCACATCCAAGCAAACAAACTGGAATATAAAACATGCATTATACATGTAAGAAAAAACACTTTGACAACTGCAATTTACTTCACAAATTTATTCATTACTCTGTCAGCTAAAGCAATGTAAAAATGTTTACATTAATCCATATACCTGTACACGATTTTTGACCCGTTTAAATTGGAACATATATATGTCTAACAAAAAAAAAAAAAAAAAATGATGTCTTCTCAGTAGCAGGGTTTTCTCCAGAACTTGGGGTACAGGGAATCCAAAATGTGAATCTGTAATTTGGTCATCAATTTACAAGGAGTCTAACCAAAACAAGCCCAACCAAAAAAACCAACATTTCCCCAAAATTGTCTTAATTTGAAAGTACAGGTAATTGTCTTTTGAGGGCTAAAGGCTGCAAAATAATGGCTGGACAGATCTCTATGGAAGGCCTTGCTTGAAACAAAAAGAGCCCTCACCTTTTTGGCCCCAAGCATCATTGCTTTCTTCTCAGCTGCCTCAAAATCTTCATCCTGTCCAACATTAGCCTGTAATACACCAATGCAAAGACCTCACTGTATTTGCATCTTAACATTTTGTATTTATTCTACTTGCACAGGAAGAGCACTCCATGGCTACTTCCTATATGTTATTTGACAGACCTGCTTTTTTTGTCATATGTTAGAAATATCATTTAAATCAACTGAACTCGATTATTGTGTAAAAGACAGCTGCTGTAGAAGTGTGGTGTTACATATATACAGACAATTAAGTGGCCATATGCCCACATGGGAGTTCAGTATCCTCTATTGAAGGTGACACATGTATGGCCACCGTGACAACTATGATATGTAATTATAAATGTACTAACCATATAGGTAACAACTTCAAATCCTCTTTGTTTCAGCCATACTAATATACAGGATGTATCCAACCCACCACTGTAGGCTAACACCACAATCTTGTTCTCTGACATCTCTGAAGAAATTGTCCTTAGAAAAGTGATTGATCTGAAAAAAAAAAGGGGAAAAAAGGCATGAACTGACAAACTTTTACTTTTTGTCTATTATTGCAAACAAAGTAAAGGCCCTTCAGTTCAATAAATTGGTGATTTTCGTTGATATTTGACAGTGTACAAAAAGACCAATCATGCAGGCATAATGCTTACATGACCATATTTCATATCAGCCATTTAATTTTTGCCAATTCAATGATAGACTGTTAAGAAAAATGGGGAGAAATATTGAACCTACATCTCACCTTAATAGTTATTATCTTCACTTTTGATCAATATTATCAAAATTCCAATTTAACCTACATGTAATTCACTGTATTCATGCAGTTGCCAAACTTTATTAATTTTTAGCCAGAATACAGACTTCTTGATAACTTTATAATCTTGATACTTGGAGGCATACCTTTATATATATATATATATATATTGAACCGGGCCCATTTTGTCATGGTTAAGACCAATCATGTAAAAAAACAAGATGTCATCTTTCCTGCTAAATGTAATGCTGTTCTTAATACCTGTCCAACAGGCAATGAAAGAACAACCATTTTACTTAATTGACACAATACAGGATCATTTCCCTGTTATCAAAGATTCATTCAAAAGCAAGATAATATCAACACACATAATGAACACAACATCTTTTTTGTTTGTTTGCTTGTTCTTTACCAGTTATGATAAACAGCATGCGGTCATAATACAAACTGGAATGGAATCACCACATGAGCACTAGATGACCTGTTAGATAACCTTGGTTGAACTTCAGACAAAGAGGACCTTACGGTCTCACTGTCTGATCGCAGACATTGGAATCTCTTCATGCATAGCACTAACAGGGGATCGAAGGAGGAACAATACCTATACACATATAATTTATAAATGACTACAGTTACATCCTGTCAAAGTCAAACAGTTTGACAAATTAAGTACAGAGAATACAGAAATTGTTTTTGGTAATTTATTTTCCTCTATTTTCTTTTCAGTTGCTTGATTTGAAACTACAAAAATAAAATTAATAAAAAAAAAAAACTCAGGCAGCAACATGACCTATTTAAGAGTGAGTGTTAAGCCAATAAATCTAAAAATTCATTGATTTTCATGACCAAAACATTTTGACTACGCATAAGTAAACATGAATATGTAACAGTATGTTATATGGTCCTATTATTATACATGCTTTTAACAAAGTTTAAGTCAGCCAAATTCAGTGTGTATCGAA
This sequence comes from Lingula anatina, assembly GCF_001039355.2. The sequence continues at coordinate 1,381,852 of NW_019773514.1, forward strand.
AGGCTCACCAAATTGGAGCACAATAAGTAAGCTCAGCAACTGTGCTTTACTTCCTGAGCATATTTGGGACAAAAAAGCCAAGGTATGATAATTACCCCGTTCACATATTTTCTATGTGTGAAAAAAGATCGAGCTAATATGTCAGGGATATCAATGAATTCAAAATACTCTCATCTTGGTATTTCAACCCTCTTGATGTGGGCCTACTTTCACCTGAACAGGTACAGATGTAAAAGATTGTATAAGTGTACATAGAAACAATATTCTCCCTATCCAGGTCACACGAAAGGTTTGCTTTCTACACCAATAATATTAATCAAAAACAACAAAACATGGAAAGGGCTTGGAGGGACAGAATCTTTATCAATGACTGATCCTATTGTCACCCCTTCTTCAGTATACTTACCAGCCTGTACTGTAGCTTGCTTTATATACAGGATGGCCTAATTATTCAGTGAAGTTTCAATGAATGAATATTATAGAAATAAAAGGCATTTACTAGGCATTAATCCAGTGTAGTGTGAGCTGATATTAAAGTGCACCAGGTCAACTTTAGTCTGTGCCAAATACTATTAAATAAGCAGGGCATCCGGGCCACTAGGGTCTCAGAATTTTCTCACTGGCCCAAACCAAAATTCACTGGACCTAGTCAAATTAAAAAAAAAAAATTAAATTGTCACAATGAGATTAAACAGGCTTCCTTTTATAAGTAAGAACAAAAACATGGGGTTTTCAAAAAATTAGGCCAGTGGATGACTTTTTTAGAAATTTCACCAGCCTAGTCCAATTTTTACAGGTATTGACATTTGGGCCAGTGGTTAACTTCACAGACTGCAAACAAAAAAAAAAAAATGTTGGTTTCTAGTGCATGTGCTGAGCCAAATTGTACACAACAAATGTATATATGTATTCTACTGAAAAAAAAAAATGAAACTGATCAATATATTCAAAATTATTTTCAAAATTTTATTTGAAGTTAAAAACAAATTTGAAAAATATGAAGACNTGCTTTATATACAGGATGGCCTAATTATTCAGTGAAGTTTCAATGAATGAATATTATAGAAATAAAAGGCATTTACTAGGCATTAATCCAGTGTAGTGTGAGCTGATATTAAAGTGCACCAGGTCAACTTTAGTCTGTGCCAAATACTATTAAATAAGCAGGGCATCCGGGCCACTAGGGTCTCAGAATTTTCTCACTGGCCCAAACCAAAATTCACTGGACCTAGTCAAATTAAAAAAAAAAATTAAATTATCCCAATGAGATTAAACAGGCTTCCTTTTATAAGTAAGAACAAAAACATGGGGTTTTCAAAAAATTAGGCCAGTGGATGACTTTTTTTTTAGAAATTTCGCCAGCCCAGTCCAATTTTTACAGGCATTGACATTTGGGCCAGTGGTTAACTTCACAGACTGCAACTTAAAAAAAATGTTGGTTTCTAGTGCATGTGCTGAGCCAAATTGTACACAACAAATGTATATATGTATTCTACTGAAAAAAAAAATGACACTGACCAATATATTCAAAATTATTTTCAAAATTTTATTTGAAGTTAAAAACAAATTTGAAAGATATGAAGACTAGGGTACTGGGTACTATATAGACCTAGGTATAATTTTTATGGCAATTTTTTTTTTTTTCAATTCTAAACAAATTAAGCCACCAGTATTACCTCAGTATGGATATTTCTAACTTCGTTGTTTTGAAATAAAACTTGAATGATCAAAGTCAAAATGTGCTACTTATAAATCGTCAGACATACCCATTTTGGCAAGACACGTGCATACGATGCATACCAATTACCCCTGTAGGCAGTGTGACGTATACCTGTTTTAAAGTATCTGAAGCAAGGGGCTGCATAAATAAATAAATATGTTTCAGTGCTAGTTGTTCTACACAAAACGCAGTAACCAAACGTACAGGGTCACTCAAACAATCACCCAGTATTCTCCTTCTCTAGCATCAGCATCCTTGTTTTAAAATATTAATTATTACGCCATTATGAACTAGGCTGATGTGAATAACAAAACGTGCACGGATATAACACACTGACATTCCACAGAGATGAATGAACAGTGTAGAAAGTAGCACATAAGTGAGATCAAGCAAAATATGTCAATCAATATATGTACGACTAACCTTAAAATGTACAACTAAGCAAGCGCTAGACCACCTTAAAACGTACTGCCGCACGCTTCGAGCTTCTTCAAGGAAATGTGTCCTCTAGTCGGCTGATTGCATCAGCTATCCCAGTATTGCGTCAGAAATCTTAGGCCGCATACAGCATCGCCGACGTTTAGTTCTCCCACTGTATCCTTACGGGAAAAAAACTCACTCGACTGTAGGCCTATTACTGTATCCGATATCCAACCAGTTTATATCCCATCGATTGCGTCAGCTGAATTGCGTCAGAAATCGGTCGGCTGTGTTTGTTTTTCCACAAATAATAGGGCCTATAATAGGCCTACCTACACTTTTTCACGTCCCTACAAGGTGTCGCATGCCCGTGGAACTATTATTAAGACTTACATGTGTGTGTTAATTTTTCATTAATCTTTTTCATCCTCAAGGCAATGTAGGCTATAAAGGGCAGAGGGCAAGAACAATATGAGCATCGTGGTAACACACGGAGACTGCGGGGATGGGGGGGGGGGGGGGGGGGGTTTCTCCCCCAACCCCACCCCCCCCCGTTTTTTTTTAAAAAAAATTTTTTTGGGGGT
>NW_019773514.1:1384600-1486752 GCF_001039355.2 Lingula anatina
GGGGGGGGGGGGGGGGGGGGGGGGGGGGGGGGGGGGGGGGGGGGAGTTCTCACCCAACCGCAACGCCGCCCGCTTTTTTTTAAAAGAAATATTTTTGGGGATCGTTGTAGGCCTTAGATCTACGTGTTGTCCTTTTTCCTCTTTCATCAGAAGTCATTTTCTTTCCCCTTAGTCAACGTTTAATTTATGAGCACTACATGCCGTGTAAGTAACCTTTTTGAATGCATGTGTTGTAGGTTTTCAACAGCAACTTGTGGGGTTGAATTTCGAAAACGAAAGTAGGCCTACGTTGAACAGGTAGGCAAGTCCTAACATTTTGTCTCTTTTGTAAAGACAAGAAATGCCTTAGTTGTGCACTCAAAATGCTAAGTGCAGTGATCGGGGAACAACATGTTTAATGGGATTTTTCGTTCCAAATTTGGGCATAGTAGCCTACCCCCAAACCCAATATAGAGGTGCATTTCACATGCTGAAGTGTTCAAAATAAAATTGAATGAATTCAAAGTTGTAGGCCTATTCAATTTTTAAAACAAAAACCCGCGACTGTTTCAATTTTATTTTAATTTTCCCCGTTTTTTAATATTCAGTGTCAAGCAAACTAACGTCGCTCAAAAACAATTGACTGCTCTATAGGCTACAGATGATGGGGGGGGGGGGGGGGGGGTTCATAATTTTTTACAACTTTATAGGGCCTACTTGTAGGTGATAAATCAAAGAACAAATCTAGTGATGATTTCATTTTCAAAGTGAGTAAAACATTTCACAGCTGAACGTTTTGCGTTTGTGGTATGAAGTGGTTATATATACTTTGAAGTATCTTAACACACGTATGTTCTTTTTTTGGGGCTAGACGATGAATTATTTTTTATTATTCATGGTCCCAGGAGAGTGAAACTTTGATACAAACTTCTTTATGTGGGACCCTAAAATAATCGAACATTGCAATCTGTGCATTTACTATTTTTAAGAGCATGCCTGTGACCTCATTTGCACCTCTTTATTACCCTCTACCAGGGCGACTGATAGATTTTTTACAGATATTCACAGATATGTTTTACAGATATTCACAGATATGTCACAGATATGTCAAGTCACTTAGAACCAAAATGACCATCTATCTATCTAGAGACATATCTGAAAAATATCTGTAAAAAATCTATCAGTCGCCCTGGTAGAGGGTAGGCCCCTACCTCTTTATTGGGTTTGGGTGAGTAGGTCTACAACCAAATTAAGGCTCAAATGCTAAGCCATCGAATGTCCCGTTTTTAGAGTGCATTAAAACACATCTAAACGCTCGCTAAAACAGACAAATGTCAGGGCTGAACTATCAACTCAACATAATCTTGGTTTGGGAAAAGGCCTTAAGGCCTGTAGTCTATACACATTTAGGCCTATAGACTCTGTTCAGGTACGCTCGGCTGTTACCTTGATCTAGGTCAATCGATTATAAATTAAAACACCAATGTTAAAGGTGTAGGCCTACCACACTACAACATCTGGTACCATTATGCGTTAAAACGGCTTCATATTTCCAAACAAATTTAATAAAAGTCACTATATGTATAGGCCTACATGTAACAGGTCTGAGCCATAATATCTGTACCGTGGCCTACCACAAAGTTGTTTCGTGTAGAATTTTCTTTTCAGTGTCAAGGTGACACCCGAGTTAAGTGTGGCGTTTTATGCACCCAGCTGCAACATCAAAATGACTAACGTTTTGTTTTTCAGATATTAAAATAACCTCACAGAGAGAAAGTTGCTTGTCGACACGAAAAGCAGTGGCGGATTAAGAGGAGGGGGGGAGTCCTGTACCCCCGTCGGTTTCTGAAAAATATCACACCAATATTCCCCTCTTGAAATTAGAATTTTGACTAACCAATCATACTTCTAAAGGGCACTGTTTGTTCTCCAAAACACCAAAAGTTTTTTGGGGACCTTGAGCAGGCCCCGAACCCCACACCAAGGGAACGGTGGTGGGCTTCGCATCCGAGGCCTGGCGTTCCAGACCCCCCCCCCCTTCAAATAATCTTGGATCCGCCCCTGGAAAAGCAGAAGCTCCTACCCTCTGCCAGGGCCACAGATTGACTTTTCACAAGATATTCACAGATATGGTAAAATTGACGGTTATTCTCTACACTGTGACAGATAAAAAGTCCATATAATAAAATATGCGGCCCTGGTAGAGGGTAGGAAACTTCGAACGGGATAACATCAACGTCAACGATTGGTCGTCAGCAGCATGATCCTGCTGAAATGTGTTCTTTCTTCTCGATGAAATAGGGTTTCACTGTGTCTTGTATAATGATGTTAGAAAAGGAAGTCTTTTAAAGAGTTTTAGAAGAACAAAATATCATGCCTCATTATTACTTGGCTCTTTTGAAACTGTATACTTTTGATTGTTCACTTGTTCATTTTTTATTTATATGCTATGGGTAATACTTCTTATGTTTTATTTATTTATATGCTATGGGTAATACTCCATTATATTCAGAAATAAACAGACGAAAACAATAAGTCTCAAGAAAGTGATTGCTTGTTAAAACGTTTTTCTTACTTATTATCTATTTTCTATTGATTCATTAATGAAGATTTATTAATTTTGTAATCATGTTTTGTATAAAGCATATAGAGCGTGAGGAAAACTGGTAGATATGTTAATATTGATTGTGTCTTGAAAAATGGCCAAAGGCCAGAGTTTCTTTTCAGTCCACGTTCCGCGTCATGAACTCCAAGAAAAGCTAGGACCGTAATGTAATCAATTTCCAGGTCTGTGCATCAGATATGCAACTCAATGCCGCATCGATGCTCCACTTACATTGCAGTGCGGAGTGTGTTGGTTGTACCACGACGCAATTAGTATTTTTGCCATATACATCACTAAATGCAATGCGAAGGAGAAACTACGCAAGAATATAAATGTCATATATCCACACACACACACACACACACACAGTAACGTAACGTAACGTTGTGATAGACAGACAGTTTACGACGTAATTAATTTTTCTTATCGTTCTATAGTACGTGATTCCCTTTTTAAGGAGTATTTGCATTAAAGTAATGGAGTTTAATAATGATATAAAGTAGTATAATTATAATTTGACTTTATTTGAGGAGAAATTGTTACAAATTAAAAGCGGCCTTTGCCTTTTCTAAAGATTCAGCTTTGATTGTTGATAAATATATGGTGAATGAATGGGGAATGTCGGAGTTCAGACAAAAGTAATTAGAACCATACTTGGAGGGAATAGGATTTAATAATATTTTACAATAAAATAATTCGCACAGTATTAAATCAGTGGCCTGAGCATTTCACTTCAACCTAAACCAGGTTGCATACTTAACCATTACTTTCCGAAATGACCCATTGATTTAGTGCTTAAAGGCACAGTTGTACCGCTGATGGAGCAATAAGTCTTGATATGGCAAAATGAAGCCTGGAGCGAAAACCTCCGGAAAACTTGACTACATTATTTGGCAACATAAATGAGGTCAATACGGCAATTATAAACCCTTAAACCTATATCAACTCATTAACAGAAGGCAAATATTTTGAGCTCCAACCAACTTTTCTATTTGCTCGTTTCCTGCAAGTGGACAGGGTTCGTCTTGTCAGCAATGACGGTCTTGTCAATGGAGGGATCGAGGAAACCTTTGCCCGTCATGTCGGTGAAGTTGGTGCAGGATTTGATAGCAGAATTTGGCACCTGAGAAAGAAAATTGAATAAGAAACTATGCTCTAAAATGCTGGTGGGGAGGGGGGAGGGAGTTGAAATCTAATTTTAATTTTACAAAAAACTTCTGAGTTATTCTTCGACTTTGAGAGTTATCACATTGCTAAAAGCTTTGACATATACAGTTCACCGTATTTAGATAAATTATGCTCAAAACAAGTTGGTTCGCTGTCGGCACATTTTCAACTCGCAATCTGCACAGTAAACACAATTATACATCAAAAGGCACAATGGAGATTCTAAATGGTATTAAATATGCAAACGTTTCGTTATTTGAAGCACGCGTAAACTGGATTAGCACACCCAGTTTACGCACATTGGCAGATTTATTATCAAAGTGCTCCAGGGATACTCTAAACCAGATAAGATGAGGCCCCGCTTGCTTCCCGTGTCTTGAATGAAATTCTCAAATACCACAAAAGACAAACGAAGGTAAAAAGCAATTAATCAACTTAAACTATATCAAAAAGCAATAAAGCTACCAGAAGTGCTTCAAATGCCGAAACCAACCCACCAGGGTTTTTGGTGAAACTCAAAAATGGCTTTTCACAACACAACAAACTGCTCATTCACTGTTAACTTAAGTTAGACTTCGCATTGTATAGTTTTTTTCACTCGCAAAAAAAAAAAAAAAAAAAAAAAAAAAACGAGCGTGAACAAATGCAGAACATCACTCTAGGGTCACAACAGCATGCGTAGCATTTCAAAATTCGATTCTGCGCAGTGTAATTACTTGGTCAACAAAAACTATACTTACCACATCGAGGGGCGTGTACTGGGGATGGTGGTGCTCGTATACTGGGTTGTTTGACTTGGCGTTATAGGAAACAAGGAACGACCACCGGCGTCTGTCACTGTTGTTAGCATCACTCTTATGAATGAGGTTGGCACAAAATATCAATGCATCTCCTGTTGAAGACAATTGTTGTACGAAAAAAAGATACAGTTGCATATGTTCATTTCATAGTTGGAACGAACGGACACAGCTATAGTTTGTTTATATTTTATATCTATGTATCTTTAAAAACATTAAAATAATGACTGCCGGCCACAGTGCAACCACACAACCAAAACGCATGAAACACAGGGTCGTAGGCTGCTAGCTGGTGAGGGGCAGTTCCCTGGGGAGTTTTCAAAAAGACATATTTGGAAGGGGAATCTGTTTTGAAGTCTTAGTCTTTTGTCTTTCTCAAAGTACTTCAAAAGTATTTTATTTTTCTTTCAATCAACATCTAGCTAAGTACCACAGGCGGTACTTATGACCTGCTTGTATGAATAACTGGCCTTCAACAGCAGCCGCCCCACCCAAGCAATTTTTTTCAACCTAAAGTCCAGTAGCGGTATTTTATGTATCTAAGTAATTCAGAGAAAATGTACATATATTATTTTTTAAAGGAAACAGTCAGAGACCGACTTCTCATGATCCCCTTTACCTGGTTCCAGCTCCACATACTTCAGTGGACACATTTTGGCCAGATGTTGTACGCGTTCTTCATCAATACCGTTTTGGCCTCCCACCCGATGGTGATCTTGACGACCGGCCTTGTGAGAACCCTCCAGGATCTACCGGAGAGAAATCCAAATACATGCACTACACTCGGACTACAAGTATATCAGCGTACAGGGTGGTCACGTTTGAGCACGTGCTTGCACAAATTTACTTCAGTGAATCATAGATAATTGCATTTAATCTAAATTATCTACGTACATGTAGTTAGGTAAAGCAGAGGTCCGTTTCTCTCCTTTACAGTGCATTTATTTTATATATATTGATGGGCAAGTAATAAAAAATAAAAAAAAACACCATCACGTGACACACATCTCTCTTTTCTCTCTCTCATACACACGCGCGCGCGCACGCACACAAACACACACACTCACGCACACACACACACACACACACACACACTATACATAAATTACCTGCATACAGCCATTTTCAGGGTCATTTTTATCATAGGCAATGTAGACAGTATTCAGGTCTGGAAACAAGTTCCCGTTCTGATACCAGTACCTATAGCATTCAAAGGAAAACAAAAATTTTCATATATGCAAAAAAAAGATACAGCGAGAGAGAGAGAGAGAGAGAGAGAGAGAGAGAGAGAGAGAGATTTTGAATAGTTCTTGGACTTGAGGAACACATAACGCGTAGAACACCTGAAATCCTTTATCATACCCGTAATCCTGATGCCAGCGGAAACTTCCCCCTGTTTTGGGTTCTTTGATAGTTATCTTTGTGTGGTAGTGGTACACTTCACCTCGACCTATCAGCTGATAATCAAATAAACAACATTTATGAATCAAGATTTCTGTCACTCTTTGATGATTGGGGTAAGACTGTGAAGTTAGTTGGAAAGGCCCGACGGCAAGGGTTGATATGAAGAAACAGATGTGATGTACAATAAAAAATTCCATTCATATTTAACTCCCTGATTTGTTGTTTGTTTAGTTTGGTAAAAAAACAAGTTCTTCTTTATTGTCTAAAACAATTCTTTTTAAAAATATGTTAACATAGACCCCATTCACAGAGATTAGATCGATCCAACTAGATCGACCTAACTCCCTGGGGGTTAACACTAAATAGCTGTCAGCCTAGCGGGCACGAAAGTTAATTACCCCCTTACAGCTTGTAGCAGGCGGGACGGACATTTAAGCCGGATTATCTGACAGTAATCTAGTGAGACTCCCCACGGGGATAGATCGATCTAAAATCTATGGGAATGCGCCCATAGTCTCAGTAGAATGAATAGGCCTACCTTTTCCGATGTTCGCACCAGTTTTTCTGAGCGGATTATCATTCCCGTAACGTCGTGCCCAGGATGGCTCCAAATACATAAGCCCACTGCTTTATTCAGGCCGTCATCTAGCTGGAAAGGAAATATATGAAAAATATTCTCTCTCTCTCACTCCATAAAAAAATGTACAAACCTAATGTTCATTATATGTATCCTATCAAAAGCACGGAAAAAAACTAAATCGCGACATTTCAAATGACACTTATATATGGCTTAAAACCAACCGTACCTGATAGGCATTTTTCATGATAGCGTCCGATCCCTCCAGAGTCCTTTTCAAAAGTGCCATCTCTTCCGAATCCAGTAAGCCCCTAAACTTGGAGCACACAAAGAACACGGTGCAGATCATGTAACATAATATTATAAAGCAAAACATGTTAATCATTGAGAATCACAAATTATTCAATCACAGGGGAAACTGATGGAGTAATTAATTTAGAAATGGTTGGCTAAGGAGACTGTTGTCGTCATAGATATCACAAGGACGATAAATGATGTCATCAGTCACGCAAGGGTGTCTCATGACGTCATCAAAACGAGAAGAGTATACGAACTCACCACATGAATGACTGATAACGTTATATCAGGTCTTTCAGATATTTGCAGTCTTTTTGATAGATGCATTGATATTTTTAGAAATTCTTTTTTTAGAAATGTCTGTACATATGCATGTACCTGGAGGCAGGTTATTTGTACCGCAGGTTATTTGTAGACGCTGACTGACGGAGAAGTAAGTTTGGTGGAATACGAGAAATTAAATCTAAGACAAACACTTTAAAAAAGATGAAAAAGTAATTTTCATTAAAAAAAACTAGGGAGAGGGTAACAACTGCCCCCTTTGCCCCCTCTCCCCTGGTCAACCGAGGTCAGGGCAGCCGACCTTGGTTGGTCTCACCTGACTATTATATAACCGAGGCGGTTGTAATCCTCCAGCATTTTATCAGTGACTTCAAACGTATCTGGGTCATATCTGTACTCTGCAAGAAAGAGGGCAAATGTTTGTAAGAACAAGAAATTATAGGACTGTAATTCTTTGGTTAGATTAGGACTCAGTTGTATACTGGAGTGTACATGCAGTTTGTACTTGAATAGACTTAATACATCATTCGACCTCAGAGGATGTTTTAGCTATATTTGTAGGTCAACGGTGCAGGCTTGAAGAGAGCACTAAACCAATGGCCTTGATTATTCCATCTCCTTGCATATTCCTAACCGTTGTACAGGAGAGCATCAGGCAGATCTGACTGTATTTTGTCTTGTTATGTAATTACAGGCTTAACTTCGACATCGTTAGTGCTCTACATTCTACATGCAGTCTTAATTTTGGCCTTTTCTTACCTCCATCCATCTTGATCTTGCAGCAGTTTGAATGTGGTTCATCACAGGGAAACAGCTAAAACTGACGTGTGCACAATCTTCATACCACGAGTGGAATGATATAAGGGACCAGAGGGGTTGATGTCTGAAAACTAGGTCACGATGCATAGTTAAAGATAGTAAACCACTAGCTGTTTACGTACCAGTGTTATTACATTATATATATATATATATACTTCAAAGCATTATTTCTCTGTTACTGATTGTTTTAGTTTGTGGTACTACTTGTGTCTGATACCCTGAGTATTTCAACGGTTAACAAGTGGTATTATGTAAAATGAGCCAGATGATATGTGGGCAGCATACTTATAGACTCAAATGTAAAAATGTGTGATGTATCACACATCAAAGTAAAAACGTTATAGTTATTACAGAAACTGAAAGGGAAAAACAAACACATCACTGGCGGGGTGGTGGTGGTGGTGGTGGTGGTGGGGGACCTTTTTCGCAAATGATAAGTTAAGGGATTGCATATATTTCATAAACTTTGAATTTCATTGGTGTTTTTCATGTGCTGCCTGACTTAATAACTGCTTGTTTCATAGGTATTGTATACATTTTCGAGAGTGTGATAGACATAATTTGGTAAAATTAAAAGCTATATCTATAGCTTCTTTTCAGCTATTTACGTATACATGTCATCATCTCTTTTTTATGTGACTAATCCAGCTGATGGCACATATCCAGGAGACGGTATTGCCACTCTTATCCTCTAATTTTGTTTCCTGAACTGCATCATTCAGGAACTGCCGCGTCTCCCCAGATTTTCGTCTTTTTTTATGGGTATGAAGAAAACGGGTTGAGTGGGAAGTACATACAGAGTGCATGCTGCAAATAATGCACAGTCTCAAACGATACTTTTTGCATTGCAAATGGTGATCTTAATGCTAGTTTAGATTTGGTAGTTGTTATCAATAAAACATGTACATCAGCACATCNGCAAGGGTGTCTCATGACGTCATCAAAACGAGAAGAGTATACGAACTCACCACATGAATGACTGATAACGTTATATCAGGTCTTTCAGATATTTGCAGTCTTTTTGATAGATGCATTGATATTTTTAGAAATTCTTTTTTTAGAAATGTCTGTACATATGCATGTACCTGGAGGCAGGTTATTTGTACCGCAGGTTATTTGTAGACGCTGACTGACGGAGAAGTAAGTTTGGTGGAATACGAGAAATTAAATCTAAGACAAACACTTTAAAAAAGATGAAAAAGTAATTTTCAATAAAAAAAACTAGGGAGAGGGTAACAACTGCCCCCTTTGCCCCCTCTCCCCTGGTCAACCGAGGTCAGGGCAGCCGACCTTGGTTGGTCTCACCTGACTATTATATAACCGAGGCGGTTGTAATCCTCCAGCATTTTATCAGTGACTTCAAACGTATCTGGGTCATATCTGTACTCTGCAAGAAAGAGGGCAAATGTTTGTAAGAACAAGAAATTATAGGACTGTAATTCTTTGGTTAGATTAGGACTCAGTTGTATACTGGAGTGTACATGCAGTTTGTACTTGAATAGACTTAATACATCATTCGACCTCAGAGGATGTTTTAGCTATATTTGTAGGTCAACGGTGCAGGCTTGAAGAGAGCACTAAACCAATGGCCTTGATTATTCCATCTCCTTGCATATTCCTAACCGTTGTACAGGAGAGCATCAGGCAGATCTGACTGTATTTTGTCTTGTTATGTAATTACAGGCTTAACTTCGATATCGTTAGTGCTCTACATTCTACATGCAGTCTTAATTTTGGCCTTTTCTTACCTCCATCCATCTTGATCTTGCAGCAGTTTGAATGTGGTTCATCACAGGGAAACAGCTAAAACTGACGTGTGCACAATCTTCATACCACGAGTGGAATGATATAAGGGACCAGAGGGGTTGATGTCTGAAAACTAGGTCACGATGCATAGTTAAAGATAGTAAACCACTGTTTACCAGTGTTATTACATTATATATATATATATATACTTCAAAGCATTATTTCTCTGTTACTGATTGTTTTAGTTTGTGGTGCTACTTGTGTCTGATACCCTGAGTATTTCAACGGTTAACAAGTGGTATTATGTAAAATGAGCCAGATGATATGTGGGCAGCATACTTATAGACTCAAATGTAAAAATGTGTGATGTATCACACATCAAAGTAAAAACGTTATAGTTATTACAGAAACTGAAAGGGAAAAACAAACACATCACTGGCGGGGTGGTGGTGGTGGTGGTGGTGGTGGGGGACCTTTTTCGCAAATGATAAGTTAAGGGATTGCATATATTTCATAAACTTTGAATTTCATTGGTGTTTTTCATGTGCTGCCTGACTTAATAACTGCTTGTTTCATAGGTATTGTATACATTTTCGAGAGTGTGATAGACATAATTTGGTAAAATTAAAAGCTATATCTATAGCTTCTTTTCAGCTATTTACGTATACTGTACATGTCATCATCTCTTTTTTATGTGACTAATCCAGCTGATTGCACATATCCAGGAGACGGTATTGCCACTCTTATCCTCTAATTTTGTTTCCTGAACTGCATCATTCAGGAACTGCCGCGTCTCCCCAGATTTTCGTCTTTTTTTATGGGTATGAAGAAAACGGGTTGAGTGGGAAGTACATACAGAGTGCATGCTGCAAATAATGCACAGTCTCAAACGATACTTTTTGCATTGCAAATGGTGATCTTAATGCTAGTTTAGATTTGGTAGTTGTTATCAATAAAACATGTACATTAGCACATCAATTCTGGTGCTGATTGCACATGTTTTCAAACAATTAGGTCGACTTCTTGCAGGATAACTTAATTCGCTCTATAACCCCTTTTAAACTGTTAATCGACCTGTATTGTTGGATAATATTTTCCATGGCTGTAATGGGAAAATTGCTGATTCTACATGTCGAGCGTGAGTAAACATACATTGTGCATTAAGGTTATATGATCTAATTATACCCGGCCAATGTGTCTGGTAATGGCTCTTCTTCTATTTGGCTTGCTTTCTGATATCATGGATTCAAATATAGGGAGGCATTGAAAATGAAAAACCCAGTAAAAATTATGAAACGATAGACCCTGCGACACTGAGGTTTTAAACGTGTCATATATATAGAAGGAAGGCTATATTTTTTCCGAATATTTAAAATTATTTCTTTGATTGAAGATCTTTTATAAGAAGGTGAAATAATCGGCATCGAAGTGAATCTGTCTGAAGTGGTCAATCGGGTTGCCAAAAGTCTGCATGGGCTGTTCAATTATATTTGGCTATTATCTTAAATTTACTTTGAACTCGAAACAATCTGCACTGAAATAGAAAGTGGCTGGTAGACACACTTTTTGCGTGACATAGTTCTCGAAAGTAATTTAAACAATTTTTTTGCCTATCATATTGTCTGTTTTTTCTATTGCTGCACATCACTAAGTCTGATTGCTTTGTGGGTATGTTGTCAGCTCTTCATGGTTAGAGTCTGCATTTCGCATTGCCATAAGTAATTGATGTCCAAGGGTTCACAAAAGTATTCTAGCGTACTTTTGGGGTCAATCTCCGCTTCATACATTGTTCGCTCATAATACTAGGTTACATCAACTGTACAGGATGAGAACCAACTAGAAAATATTTTCGAAACGGCAGGCAATGTAATTGGAATGGATCTTACTCCCATTCATTCCATTTATAGAGTTAAAAATAAAACAGCTTCCATCATAACTGATACTACTCATCCAACTCATACCTATTAAAATTATCCAGTAAATCGAGGCTTTTAGTTTGTAAGGGTAGTAAGCGATTTTGATCTAGCTTTTAGCCTTCAGCAGTAAATCCTTTTAAAACTAATATGTAATTTCATTTTAGTACATTTAAATAGTTTAATTCAACAATGGCGCTATTACCGGGCAAAAGGTTCCCTATTTTATACATTTATATTTTATTGGTTTAATAAAATATTATCTTATCTTATCAATAGTCGACGATCTACGACCGACATACGTAAAATGCTCTCTTAAATTTTGATATCATGATGGAAAGATTTCTCGAGATCGTTAAATTCAATGCAACACCAGTTGCATCGTTTCGTTTTATCTCAGGGCTTTTAAGATGTCTAATAAAATTTACAATAACCAATAGATGGCAGTGAGAGACTCTCCCTTTTTCTCTTTACCCAGTTTCCAGATTCATGATCTTAATGGCTGGCGAGGACAGGGGTTAAGTAGTGGGATATCCCGATACAAACTTAAAAGACATTTTTCACAAACACATGTACGATGTGGCGTATTTTGTAGTACCGCATGTATCAAACATACTNGGGGGGGGGGGGGGGGGGGGGGTGACCTTTTTCGCAAATGATAAGTTAAGGGATTGCATATATTTCATAAACTTTGAATTTCATTGGTGTTTTTCATGTGCTGCCTGACTTAATAACTGCGTGTTTCATAGGTATTGTATACATTTTCGAGAGTGTGATAGACATAATTTGGTAAAATTAAAAGCTATATCTATAGCTTCTTTTCAGCTATTTACGTATACATGTCATCATCTCTTTTTTATGTGACTAATCCAGCTGATGGCACATATCCAGGAGACGGTATTGCCACTCTTATCCTCTAATTTTGTTTCCTGAACTGCATCATTCAGGAACTGCCGCGTCTCCCCAGATTTTCGTCTTTTTTTTTATGGGTATGAAGAAAACGGGTTGAGTGGGAAGTACATACAGAGTGCATGCTGCAAATAATGTACAATCTCAAACGATACTTTTTGCATTGCAAATGGTGATCTTAATGCTAGTTTAGATTTGGTAGTTGTTATCAATAAAACATGTACATCAGCACATCAATTCTGGTGCTGATTGCATAAT
The DNA here is from genome assembly GCF_001039355.2 of Lingula anatina. The sequence goes on from NW_019773514.1 coordinate 1,397,354, forward strand.
GTTTTCAAACAATTAGGTCGACTTCTTGCAGGGTAACTTAATTCGCTCTATAACCCCTTTTAAACTGTTAATCCACCTGTATTGTTGGATAATATTTTCCATGGCTGTAATGGGAAAATTGCTGATTCTATATGTCGAGCGTGAGTAAACATACATTGTGCATTAAGGTTATATGATCTAATTATACCCGGCCAATGTGTCTGGTAATGGCTCTTCTTCTATTTGGCTTGCTTTCTGATATCATGGATTCAAATATGGGGAGGCATTGAAAATGAAAAACCCAGTGAAAATTATGAAACGATAGACCCTACGACACTGAGGTTTTAAACATGTCATATATATAGAAGGAAGGCTATATTTTTTCCGAATATTTAAAATTATTTCTTTGATTGAAGATCTTTTATAAGAAGGTGAAATAATCGGCATCGAAGTGAATCTGTCTGAAGTGGTCAATCGGGTTGCCAAAGGTCTGCATGGGCTGTTCAATTATATTTGGCTATTATCTTAAATTTACTTTGAACTCGAAATAATCTGCACTGAAATAGAAAGTGGCTGGTAGACACACTTTTTGCGTGACATAGTTCTTGAAAGTAATTTAAACAATTTTTTGCCTATCATATTGTCTGTTTTTTCTATTGCTGCACATCACTAAGTCTGATTGCTTTGTGGGTATGTTGTCAGCTCTTCATAGTTAGAGTCTGCATTTCGCATTGCCATAAGTAATTGATGTCCAAGGGTTCACAAAAGTATTCTAGCGTACTTTTGGGGTCATTCTCCGCTTCATACATTGTTCGCTCATAATACTAGGTTACATCAACTGTACAGGATAAGAACCAACTAGAAAATATTTTCGAAACGGCAGGCAATGTAATTGGAATGGATCTTATTCCCATTCATTCCATTTATAGGGTTAAAAATAAAACAGCTTCCATCATAACTGATACTACTCATCCAACTACTCATTACCTATTAAAATTATCCAGTAAATCGAGGCTTTTAGTTTGTAAGGGTAGTAAGCGATTTTGATCTAGCTTTTAGCCTTCAGCAGTAAATCCTTTTAAAACTAATATGTAATTTCATTTTAGTACATTTAAATAGTTTAATTCAACAATGGCGCTATTACCGGGCAAAAGGTTCCCTATTTTATACATTTATATTTTATTGGTTTAATAAAATATTATCTTATCTTATCAATAGTCGACGATCTACGACCGACATACGTAAAATGCTCTCTTAAATTTTGATATCATGATGGAAAGATTTCTCGAGATCGTTAAATTCAATGCAACACCAGTTGCATCGTTTCGTTTTATCTCAGGGCTTTTAAGATGTCTAATAAAATTTACAATAACCAATAGATGGCAGTGAGAGACTCTCCCTTTTTCTCTTTACCCAGTTTCCAGATTCATGATCTTAATGGCTGGCGAGGACAGGGGTTAAGTAGTGGGATATCCCGATACAAACTTAAAAGACATTTTTCACAAACACATGTACGATGTGGCGTATTTTGTAGTACCGCATGTATCAAACATACTTCTGTGGGACTCAAAAACTGATTTTTTTTCGTCTGCTGGACAAGGTGAGTATTTGAATCCTCAATTTCATGGAAATGGGGGGAGGGGTGGTGTTCTTGTTCAGCTCCAGGCTTTTGAGTTCAATTTTAACCAATCGACTCCAAGGATAGGTGGAATTGAACTATCAAACAAAATTTTGCCCGTATTCTTTAAAAAAATCCACACAGTAGGAGAATTATTGGGCGCTACTGTACATGTCATTTTATTTTTCAAATACCAAATGAAAATGATGGTGGTTTAGATTTGGATTTCATTAATGATTCACTAATTCCAAACTAAGAGATAAAATTAATTGACAGTGCTAGTTGTGCAATCAAATTGCCTGACAATTGTAGATTCAATTCCCCCAAGATCATATTAGACATTTCAGCTTGTGGATGATAATATCTATAGGAATTCGAATATTTAACCTAAAGCCCGTGACTACCTAATCTGATTCTCCAATCCTTATTACAACACGCAGGGTTAGATAAAAGTAAGTGTTTTTTCTAGGAGACCTCAGTCGAGGATAATTTCTGGGGAAAGATATGTTATTGATTTGGACGTAGGTCAGATTTGATGTCGTAGTTTGGCACCTGTCAAAGGCATTAACAAAAAGCTATGATCTAGCATAATGGGGGAGAGGAGAGGAGGGAGGGATAGAAAATCCAAAACCTGTGAATATCTCCTCCTCGGAATTATCGAAATCTTAGAAATACCATGTCACTGGGGTGTTATCAGGAAGTGACGTCACCAATCTGTATGCGACTTTTGTAAGTAGAGTGGATTGAAATGCGGCAATGGGGAAGACAAGACAAATAAGGTGTCAGGACACATTTTAATTTAAAAATGTGATTGGCAGTGGACAGACTGATCCTGGGATTTTACTGGCGGTCTTTGGGAGGCAAAATGTGTGTAAGGCTTGGTGTTCTCAAGACATGTAGGCTAATGGAAAAGACGGTTGGCAGACACTGCACATGGCCCCTGCCTAGCCCGCCTATTATATAGGTCTATAAGCGTATTATGCGCTCGTTATTAAAGTCGTTGTGATTATACTATTTGCATGTTGCCTTTTCACGTGCACCATATGGTATCCGTGGTATGCTGTATTGCAAAAGAAGCACTGAAGTCTTTTTGTTCTCTTTTATAAACTATAGTCCAGGCTACTGCACCGTGCAAATGTATGGTGTTTCCATATAGTGAAGTTAGTGCCCTGGACTACTCAATTCTTTAGTGTTATCATTTAGAGATCAAATAAATATTCAAGAGAAAAAACCTAGGACATTTAATGCATTGCTGGGTTAAGTGTTTTTGTAATAAACTATTAATGTAGCCTACATCCTACAGTTATTATTTGCTCTGTGAAATAACATAAAACCGTTTTCTTGCTTCTGCACCGTTTTATATCTAATAGTCTAGCCAGGTATTAAAAATTATTTCCTTTATAGATTAAATGTCCTTGAAATATGTGCATATCCCTTTTCAGGAAATTCATTGTGTTTATTAAATATTCCGTTTAATTTTCTTTCTAGTTCAGCTCAGTAGGGACTTTCCTAAAGTGCTAGACCATGTTAGGGAATCAGTCGATTGAAGGTGATACAGGGGCAATACAAAAATTAAAAGAATATAGTAGTGATATAGTGTTATTGATATGATTGTCGCGCCCCACCCATAATAACGATGATTTTATCTTAACATCACTCCCATTGCCACAAAAGCATTGTGTCTGCACTTTCATGTAACTTTTCAGAGGCGACTAAATGGCATGATGATCAAAGTGGTACATTTTGAGCAATCTAGACAAAATGAAAAAAATATGAACGCATCCTTTTGTGGTCACCTTAAATACCAGACACCTCTGCCATTTTCGGTATAGTGCACATTTTCCATCTGAAACCACACAAACAACGTGGAATGGTTCTTAATGCATTCGAACCACACAGTTCAGAAGTCAACCACTGGACTTTGATGATTTCCGCATAGCTCTCCCTTGGGAGACATTTATCACACTAACAGGAAAGAGAGCTGGCAAACCGCCTTTATTATTTATGTTTTTTATCACCGTTTGCCTTGGCCTACATACCGTGACCAATTTCCCTAATTGAGCAACAACGTTCAAACGTTCCAAACCTTGTTTAACGCCTCTTTTCGTTGTGGAAGATTTCATGTTATCTCTGCACTGTTTGCTGTGTAAATGCTATATTGAAAGCCAAAAGAATTTGGCAGTAAAGACCAATGGCACTCGGCCTTTTGTTGGCATGTGGTTATTTCTTGAAGTCAAGTTCCAATTTCATCGGATTGTTTTTTTTACCTCTGCTGATTTCATTTTAAGATGTCAATGAGTAAAAGTTCTATGAAACTTACGTGACGCTTCCGATAATTTTAACCAAGCTGTCCGTATAAATTGTTTAGTGTTCTGTAAGTTAATGTCTTTAAGTAAATATCACTGCTGCACCGATTATAAGATTCACATTCATGTGATCAGCCTCCCACAAACACGCCAACATAAGAAATTCATGAATACCTAGTTGCTGCTACTGCCCTTCCTCTCGGCGTTTCTACCGGTACCGGTGGACAAAGTGGGCATGCCTAAACTTTTCTATAAACTATTGCTACAAAGAGAAATGTAGAAACTAAGACAATTTCTTTCTGTGGGACATCCCCTCTCCCCACTAGCGCTTTCCATGAAAAAATCTAGATCTGTTGGTGAGGACCATTCATTAAAGAATTTTAATTTCTCTCAGGTAGGATTGTCAATTGTTAATTGTTCTTTAGCCGGAAGTTATTTCAGCATGGTATGTGACATTGATCCTGAATAATCAAATCCATAATCTGAATTAAAATGGTTAAATCGTTTATTCTGTGGACGCGCATTATTATCCAAACCATACGTCACCAGTGACTGGCTTATTACGGGCACACGCACACACACACGCACACACACACACACACACACACACGTTTACCAAGATACAACTACATTTATGAAAAGCAATAAGGTATGACCAGACATTAGATCCTGTCCTCAGTCAATGCTCAGCAAATGAATATCTTCGTAAAAATATTTCGAAATACATACCATCTCAAATACCGTTTTGATATAAGCTGATATATAAATGAGTATTACGTTGTTGCCAACTTTCTGTCTCAGGACTTTATCAAGACATACAGGTTTTTCCTGATCTGCGTCCATTATCATAAAAGTCAATTGTCAGCGAGCGTTGTCTCGATGCCTAATTAACGCTGGGCACAATTACAAATTGTATCAAAACAAGAATTAATGAATTGCACAATCACAGTTTTATCTAACGAAAACGACTCTATCCCTCTCCCAGACGAATTGGAATGTTTTGCCAAGTATGGTTGAGATAATGACTGCGAACAACTGTTGCCAAATATATTTGCGCCGGTACTTCATCATATTATACGCATCATCCATACACATTTGGTTACTGCTGCATGTGTCTTTCCATGCCCGGTCAAACAGCGCCAAGAAAGTTATGGCACATATTTTGTGATTCAGCACTATTTGTCAATCTACTTTCCACAGTCGTAAATCTGTGAGGTGAACACTCTCTTATGAGCTAAAGACTTAAAACGGACGAATTTATACATCTTTGTAGGTAAATGGTTAATTCTTTTAAAGGTCAAATACCATTGGACTGTAAGTTAATGAGTATTGGCGAGAAACAAGATGGCATTTCACCTTCAATCTGAAAGGTCGAAACCGGGCAATTGCCAAATGGAACGAAGAAATACAGATACAAACATACACACAAACACGCCTCAAAAATAAACAAGAATGATATGAAATATTAAAATAAGATAACATTTGAATAGATTAAAAGATAAGATGTAAAAAAAAAAAAAGAAAAAAAAACACCTTCTCTTGCTTTAATGTTTGGATAAAAAAAAGACATCAAGGTTAAGAAGATAAACAATAGAAAGGACTAATTAGGCGTAAATCAACAATGGGAAATCTCAATCTGAATGAAACCGTCCGTAAACGATAACGGTAATGTAGATTTCAAAGAGATGGAGATTCCCCATGGACAGTCTTCACCATAACTCGAAAGCACTCGAATTGTGCAACTAGGATAGAATCAGGGATTGGAATGCTTGTAACATGTATGGACTATGCAAAACATTGTTACGCACTGTCATACGGAATAAAGAATCGCAATATCGTGTCGCATACACAGTCACGAGGTTTTGAAGCGCCCCACTCCTTGCGAATTCTCGAGCATTTTTTTTTATTCTCGTGTGTTGTCACGTCAGTTCCTACAGCCTCGTAGAAATATTCCCATTGGCTGATATGCGGAATAGAATAGATTGAGCGAAACTGTCAAATTGTTATTATCCAACATTCCATCTTTACCCTAAATAATTAAGTCAGAAAAAGGACGAAGTAAGCATTGTTATTTGTAGCATATAAACGTATGAGTATGTATGTGTCATTTGTGTATGTTCATTGAAAAACGTTACTATGATGTTCAACATACTGTGCTACATTAGATCTACGATCCATTTTGATACTGACTGGACGGAACAAATACGTTTTAAGCTGTCAAATGTTGTAAAATCGGATCAAGTAAATTTCCCACAGGGAAGATACGCTTCTGTCTGTGGCTTGGATGTGAAAAATTGTTTTAAAATGACTCAAGCGGTGGTTGGTTGCGTTGGAATTAAAATTGCGTGGAGGTAATTGAAATCTTGTGTATTCCATTATCCTAGGGTCTAGCGTATGGTCATGGGAAAATCAGTATCATCAATTGTTTAATTGGTTTGTGACGACAACTTAATTATGGACATGTTTTCAAGGTTAGGCAAATTGATCTTAAGTATCAATTATTAAGATATTAATTATTCGATCGGTGAGAAGTTACATACAGGGTCAAAACAATTTTGACGTAAAAGTTTTATAATGCAGCAACATTCTGTCACTAGGTGGTAAATATCGGCCGCCCAAAGATAGTCACAGAACTTTCTATCCGTTTATGCATTAATACAATGACGTAGCTAATGATATAAACTAAGAGTATGTTTTCTATCAAAAATTGCTTCAATGTTCCTTTTTATATCGGAAGTAAACACGTGTCACGTGACCTTGCGTAAAAGTTGGCTGATAGAGCTTCACTGCGATTGCATTAAATACAGAGGCAAGCTTATTGGCGCTTAACGTTAACGCCAGATAGTTTTCCAGGGTCTGCTAATCTCTGTGCACTTATTAGAAGGTGTGGAGAGGAACTGTCGCAATTAGCACGGAAAACGAGAGATGTAGGGAATGATATTCCGAGAAAGTGAGACATTTTTGTACATCGGTTGGCAAGGCTTTCATCGAAGTTACTGTGTTCTTTTTGCAAGTTGAGCTGTGTTAGGCCGCGGTTCAAGTGAAGATTAGTCCTGTGTTATTATTATTATTATTTTTGTGTAAATGGACTATCCATAGCGCTTAAATCAACGCCGATATGCATTCATCAAGCGTTCATTAGACACCGTTGTGACGTGTAAGATCGGCACTAAACCAGGAAAACAATCGAAATTTGCATAACAGTCATACTGAGGTCATCAGTTGGCGTTTGGCCTACACATGTGCTATATCTTAAGGCGTCTTGATTGTTAAAACCATAACCACTTCAGTTGACGTGGTGTAAGGCTGCCACTATCCCCGAGGCAATTCCGTTAAAGTGCGCCGTTTGAGAGTTGGTACTTACAGTGGCACTCAAAGACATTGCTTTTGGCTGCTGCAGAGCCACCGACTTTGTGTTCTGAAATGGTTACTGTTTAGTTGAACTGTGAAGAAATCCAAGAAGATACGGATGCGTATTAAAGGTATTTCATTAAACAACTTATTCTCATAACTTTAAAAATCCGGTTTTAGCGATTCAATGACAATACAATTGAGAACTGTATATTCAATAGAAATTATCCAGTTGAAAAAACATTTTAAGATATGACCAACTGATTAAGCTTGTACGTCTATTGGTCCATAGTAATTTGTTTTTAATTGCTTATCTATTTGGAAACAAATAAAGAAATGACCATCTGCTTTAACTTGAACGTCTTTCGGTCTCTAGTAATCCATACGCAAGCATACAAGGTCAAAAACTTTGTCTATCAGAAGACCATGCCCGCAAGAAAATGCAGTAGTATCGAAGTAGCAAAGAAGCATTAGTGCAGTTGTGGTGGGGAGCATATTTGCAGTAGAAATGCAGTATAGCCTACTGCAATTCTACTTCAAAATTTACATAGGGTTGTACAGAGGAGGAGCATTAATGCAGTAGATTAGCAGCATGATAGAAGCATGTTTCAAATATGCTAATTAGCTCCCACATCGAAGCAGATTTTAGGCATGTTTGCAGTATGATTGCAGTAGTCTACTGCGCTGGAGTATCTACTGCGTTTTCATGCGGGGCATTCTCTAGTTGTGATATATATACATGTACTGCTGTATTGATTTGGTATGTTATTTACACGTATTGATATATCCAAAACACTATTTAAGATTACGATACCATTCATGACATTTTTTCTTTTTCATTTTTTTCTTACAAATAGTGATTGAAATACATGTAGAAATTTTTAAATAAAAGAATTTAAGTAGGCCTAGGCTACGGCAAATGTTCTTTTCTATTCATATGAATATTTTTTCTATATTTTCCCATTCATGACATTTTCCTGAAATGTCTTTTAATTTGAATTGTATTTTCTGCTTACAACGCGTAATTTAATTGCTCATACATTCAATTACCCCATTCCAAAGGGAATCGGGAATGAGGCATTCTGATAACACGGAAAAGATAACGCTATAATGGACTCTGATGTGACATATTCTCCTTTTGGAATAGCCTCTTATTAAGTGAAGTTTTTTTTTTTTTTTTTTTTTTTTTTTTTTTTTTTTTTTTTTTTGAAAGCAATTAGCCAAGTATGTGCCTAAGTCCCAAAAACCTGAAAAGAATCAGTAGCTCTTCAGAGACACTGGGGAGCATTTTATGTGTCATTTAATGCAACTAAAAGTATAGACAACGGAAGACAGTTTGGCGAACAGGATGGCTTTTAGTGCAACAAGATTTATATATGCGTGTCCGCAATTAATGACACAGCTGGGGAGCAACGCTGGGAGACGTTGAATACATGTATCAGAGTAAACTGCACTGTATATATATATATATTTTTGTTTTTGCTAAGTGTCTAGCAATAAGCGTCATAAAGCTCTAAATAAGATATTTTATATCTCACTCTTTATTATAATACTTGCCGTGTTGTTTGATCTCTCTCTCTATCTCCATTTTGTAAACTTCAGGGCATTCGTTCACTATATAACTGTACCTACATGCAAACATGGTTAAACAATCATGGAACAAACGCTGAGTTATTTATCAAGTATTATATAACCCAAATTATTATAATTTATAAAAATAAAGGCCATAATTTGAAAACCTCTACAAGTCGATAGCTTCTAACTGTATACAAACAATATGATCGTTCTTTCAATCCATTCTTGTATATGTGTCACTATACAGCCAAATAGGCCATATAATAAATACGCCCGGTCAACCATATAATTCATGCCCCGGGGTTATCTTTCGTATTGTTCACTGTTATCTTTTCGATATATGCTGTATTTTTGCACATTTTATGGACGAATTGTGAATGCGTGAAAGTGCCACAGGTGCAAAACGTAACTTGGATGATGAGAAAAGCTGGTTTGAAAGATTATTATATACATTATCCGGACACCCATCGGCGACAAGGATTGTTTTTTATGGAGATGGATGACTAATTTAATTGGTAAACAGAATTTATGTCTTTAAACTGTTTCTGGCCTTTTCTTGCCATTCATCTGTGACAAGATAAAGGACTGAAACCTAAAAACAATATAGAATCCAAAGCTGATAAAAAACAAACAAATATACCTAGCTGTTATTACTAATGTGATAGTGAGGCACCATCTTGCTTAAGTTACTTATTGTAATATGTTACTTTACTTTACTGTGTTTTTTGTGTTTTTTCTTAAGTGAAAAAAAAAAAGGCTATGACCGCCTCGTAATCCACGCTAAGTGCTGTATTAGGTTGGGAAATCTACTTGTAAATTAACAGCAGAGGGCTGCTAAGGAGGTGATTTTGTGATTGATTCATATAATATAATGTAAATATGCTAAATCTGTAACAATTAAAATACATAAGTTGTATGAAAAATCAAATTGGAGATCAGTGATGGAGGATCATGATGGCAAATTATAGCACTGAATATTGATTGGACCAAATGAAACCCGAGAATGCTTTTGTAACGTGATTTAAAATCACGTTTATAATGAGTGCAGGGTGGCACTGGGGTTCAAAAGTCGTCTAAATGAAGTACGCCTATGATGCGGCAAAATCTAATCAGCGTATAAAGTGCTAATAACATATTCCATATTTATCAGTTCTATCTAAAAGAATTATCTAAAAATACACTTGCAAACTGACAGGTAATCACACATCATATCATTCATGTTACTCAGATCCCATTATAATTGCTGTTGTGCAGTAATGGCCACTGACTCCTCACAAGGATATCATGCTATTAACAGTTCCAAACACGAGAAAACTGACAGAGTGAATTTTTTGGGATTGTCCTTGTCCTTCAGTGATTCCTTGGACCATTTGGTTTATACCTGCGGCATAACCAAGCAGGCTTATGGATATTTTCCTTGTGACCTTTTGGTGACCTTTTGCAAAACGAGGCCATTTTGGCCACAGGTTCTGTTGGAATCCTACCTTAAAGTTTGTTAATTAATCAATTATGGATACTACCAATTTCGTAGATAAAACGATATTAACGTGTTCTTACTGAACTGGAACTCATAATTACAACTGTTGCGCAGTTTGAAATGAAAACTTATTCCCCTATGTGGATAAAAACACTGCGATGCCCGGGTCTTCCTTTCATTCATTTCATATTGAGTTTAAGTGCAGGTTTCGCGGAATGATTAACTGCTTTGAGGAAGTATGTGCTCTGAACAGACATAACAACTCCTTAAGATATTGGTAACATGGGCACATAACGAGATTTAATAATACTTTACGGAATCGTGAATTCCCCATAGTTAGTGGAATATTATTTTTTTACGTTTCTGAGAAAGAAATTTGTCAAATAATGTAAGATAAACTAATGTAAACTATACGAAAAATGATAAAATAAAGATTCTGAAAGCAGATGTCAAAACTTTTGAATTGCAAGTTCAGTGAAAGTCATATTTGTGTTGAAACTCGAACAGTTGTGACGGAGGGTCTCAAGTTAATAATGCAACTGAATGATTTGTTAAACTCTTGTACATTAAGGTAGTAAAAGCAAAATGATATTCTCTTTTGGTTCATGCTGAAATAAAAAAAAACACTGAAATTAAAATATTTATGTAGCTTTGAAAAATATTTTAAAACTCAAGATTTAATGAAAAACATTGTTCGTATTTTGGCACCTAATGTTTGCTGGTGCATCTGGTATCAAATGCGTAACAAATGATACCATCCTACTAATCTGACAGTGTTTTCAGTTTAATCATGAAAAGGGATTTATTAAAATCGATTTCCAGGACTCACCTTTTCGTTGCAAAGTCACCAAACAATTACACCGATAAGACCGGGTTGTAAACGTAAGTTTGACTATTTGAATTCCGTTAAGTTGAGCTCTCAAACGACTGTTCAAATACGTATCTTGTATAACTGAAGACAATTCAAGTCTAAGAACTTGTTCAGACCGTGATTAGTTTCTTTCATCTCTTCAGTATGGTTGTTAAGTGCTTGTTTTAGGCCGATGTAACGATAATTCCATTAAGTACCCATACGTTTGAAGTTGCGTCAAAAGTAAGGAAATGACAGAAGCACCGGTCAAATAAGGCATTACGAAAGCTGACGCCACGTCATCACATATCCCATGATATGTTAGAGTGATATTATATGAACACTTTTACGTTACACACAAAAGTAGTTCAAGTGCGACACGGGTCAAATAAATGGATTCAATTTTGTTGTAGCTATACTTTCACTTGTGCAGTTGGGACTGTAAACTTGGTTTGTGAGTGCATTTCTTCAACAGAACATGCAGAGAGTATGCGGTTCTACTGATGGACGTTATGTCAACTTTTCTCTTGTTTATGCATATATAACCTTGTGACAACACACAATTTCCTGTTTTTTTTCTTTTACATTTGATGTGTAGTGAGATTCTTTCAACAGTGGTTAATGCTTTGGTTGTTCTTGATTCTAAACTTTCTGTTTATGCCATATCTTGGTATTCGAGAAATTGTCCAAAGAATCTATTTGCATGTAGAATATATGTAAACTTACCGCATTTTGGACACGAGGAATATTACACTCACCTTTAAAAGATATTCCAAACACCACCATCAACATATAAATAACAACAAATGTTGTTAACTATCTCTGTTTCGTACATGCTTTCATGAGTGTATGTAAGAGCATGCGACTGTGCGTATGTTACCTGTATGCATATGTTTGTGCTTATTTTACTTTATATGTGAGTATGTGCCCGCAGGTGTGTGCATAAAGACGTAATTCCCAGCCCCCGTTTTGATGTCGACAGAGTGTCATCACCCACTCTAGACAATAGTTAATCACCCAAAATACTTATAAAGATTAAAGACGCGCCTTCGCTTTTTGATTATATTCCTATTTGCACATTTCTAAAAATAAAGAACTTGAAATTTTCTCTCTGTGTCTAAGTACATATCAAGATTAATGTACCGGACTACGATGTAAACCTATTTCGCCTCCAAATACAATTTATAGTCTCTAGGCACGCTTGCGTGATTACAGAGGTCAAAGTCAGAGTCAACACAGAGAACATTATGAGCTAGTTATAATCCGTCAAGTGCATTCTGTAATGAACTGCTGCAATTCAATTTGTCAAAAGACCATTTCAGTTTGACGGACAATGCCATTCATTCATATCTTGTTAAAATAGTCAATAGTTGTAACGCATTCGTTTTGTATTCTATCACACAGAAGGCATAATCCACCACTCATGGCTTTATTGCTCTTCCGAAATAAGTGAGATGCTCTTTTTTGTATAATGACGTACATTAAGCGGATCCAATTAAGTGATTTGTTTGTGGAAGGCGTTATTGCAAATAAAGACAATTAAGACAGATTTCCCATACGGAGCTACTAATTGATTTGGCTTTTCTAGATATAATTTAACTTTCTAGGCTCCAGGAAATATGAAGTTGCTAATAACAGGCGAGATCGTCTCGGGACCATTTGATTATTTGGCATCTGTGCAATATGCCATTACAACAGAATTTTTTGCGAATATTATTTATTGCATTTACTAATATATGACTCGCAGCTTCAGTAATGCACTTCTCAAAGCTGCATTCTGAAATGAACAATATTTTAAGAGCTCAGGCCGCCTATCCAAAGTTGATCGTACGCTTTCAGGCATATAGAGCGACTGCCATTTTTACACTCCCCCTGAGTACTACAGCGAAATAAACGACAGCTTTATCTAACGGCTGTCTTGAATTCCATGGTTGTAGTATCACCCAGGGACCAAGATTGTGATATGTTTAAGTCTAGGAGTGTCATTCCCGGCTAACCAAACGTTCCAAATATCTATAAACGAATGTAGCATCTCGATTTGTCATCTTAAATGTCAAATCGTCATCTTTTGGAGGAGCACGTCATTGGCATTTGTTTCACCAACGGCCAGGTCCAAGTTGCCATTTGGAGTTCCCGCCAACACAAAATTGAAAAATTGGGAGTTTCCATTGGGCACAGAGACAGGAGTGACAGGCTGTTCCGGTCCTGCGTAACGTATGATGACGTAACATTTATAACTGTCCTTCAAGCTGAGTAATTTTTAGACTTGGCGGAGTCTAAAACTCTTGCAGGTCAGACAAAAAACGAAAAAGATATTTTAATACGATTCCTATATAAACAAGTAATTGATACATCATAGCAATTGTGTTGTTGTGAGACGATAGAACTTTGAATTGAATTACCAACCTTCTGGAACTCGTATGCTTTTCTACGTGGTTCTCCACCATTGACATTCAGTGCTTATCTCCCTTGTGATGATTAACACAACAAAGTCTTCTTCATTTGTTATTCTAAGGTGTTGCTTTGTTTGTATCAGGAAATTAGTCGTTGGCATAACATAAGACAGAGATAAATGGACATTTCTATTAATTGGCGTTTGATTCCAACGACCACGCGTAGCCACGAGTTGCTCCAACCTATATAAAGGACGGTTTGGCAGCGTATAACTCATGTATTGACTATCCTCTAGTATGAGATATATTTATTCATTCATTCGGCGAATTAGTTGAAAGTTTGTCCCAGGAGTAATCATAATTCTAAAAAAGGTGAGTTAACGCCCATTCCTCATGTTAAAGGATAGTATTTAGGTTGAGACACAGCAAACGGAATCAGAAGTTGAACGGCCGCCACGACTCTAATTGAGACTGTGTAAGAAATATTACGAGGTTCGAAAAATTATGTGCAGCGGTGAGTTCTTTTATGAATGGTTTTTGTACACGGATAGGTAAATGTATTTTATCAGTGATGTTGCTTTTAACGTATTTTCATCTGTATATTCAACTAATGATACCTTCCGCCGTCTTTGCTTGATGTTAAGTGAACCCTTAACTGATGATACTAGAACATTTTGGCTTAATTCATCAAACAGATATAAGCAGTATGCCTTGCTTTTGGTTTTGCACATAACTTTTATTTTAATTTCGATAACTTAAATTGATAACTTTAAGAAAGGTTCATTCACCTTGGTTTGTCATTCTTGTTACTTTTTGTAAACACGTTACTTATTGGCAGTGTTTGGTAAGCAGTGCTCAGTTAATCCCAAAATATGGAAACATTTCTTGGGCAGAAATGTTTTCTTGAACAGAAATGTTTTCACAGACTGGTATCTGATTTGTTTGAGAGAAGAGCAGGCGTCGCTTCGGTTTTGCCGTTTGACACTCAATTGGGTAAAAAACCTACATAAACCCATTAAACAAAATCATTTAGTTTAAGATAAGAATAAGACCTGAGGAGACCCTGTCAAAAAACAGATTCCAACTCAATTAAAACCATTGCTTAAGATAGATCCTTTTGTTTTAGTGTGGACGTGTTTTGGTTTTGCAATTAGCATCTGTTGTAAACAGAAAAACAAAACCGTGGAAAGTCTGCATTGCATCCAATATATGAAAATGATTTTTAAAACTTTTTACCGGCATTTACTTGCTACTTTAAAAGCTACATATTAGTATGTACAAAAACTTTCTCCAACCATTACGTTTATTGATTTTCAGCAGTTGTATTCATATATCATCAACGACATTGCACATTTCCTCACATACTGCAAATTAAACGGCATTGTGATGAGTATTTTACGAGTTAATACTTTTATTTTTATTACTCATGCAGTGAAAAATCAAACTAACATAAAAAGCCAAGTACACCATCATAAAATTAACGACAAGCTTGTGTATAGAAAGATAAGAAGACACGCTTTTACTTGCGCGAACTTTATTTAAATCTGGATCTTACAGTTACGTCTCAAGATAGATTGGCACTTATTACTGGCGAGATTGATCAATGTTAACATCATCAAAAGAAACCCTCTGATAATAAGTGAGAGAAAAAGATCTACTTGTTTCCTTTCCTGTCTGTTATGTATCTGACTGTTAAATGCTGTTCATTTTATAGATGCCATATCCTAATACTCGATGTTTATTTCATGTTCATCTGTGGGTTGATGGATAAGTTTTTTCACATTTGGGGGTTCTTTTTACAAACGATTATTGGTTGTCTACATGTCTATCTCTCTTTACTGATACAAATGTGTTTCTAATTAAGAGTGAGACAGGCGGATCTTCGATTACTTCACGTCAAAGTCACTTAAAGTTGTACAGAGGATACTCCAACTATTTCACTTATTTCAAATATGATCGTTCTATTTTTGTGAAAATGAGTGTTTTTGTGTCCTTACTTTGACACGTTAGTTTTAGCAAAACAAAACTAATGATAGCTCGGACCTACTAAGCCAAAAGCATGATTGTTTTTCCTTCCCACCAACCGCCCGATATAAAAAATCGGCAAAGTGAAAGAATTTATATAATTCATTGTTTCCTACTTATTATTTCTATGGTTGATACTGTGTGAACTATATCTCCGAACCACTTGCTTTATGTGATGTCCGTCCAGCAATCTTGTAATATGTGGTTTTGGCTTTAAGAAGAGCAAGCGCATAAATAATTCTATTACTATGGGACTACAATTACGTTATACGCCTATAACTCGTGTTATTTATTGCCAACACCATCCACAAAGTAAGTACTTTTTGTCAGCAGGTTTGAAATAATATCAACGGTACACTAGTTAAGGCATAACAAATCGTGTCAAACAACCAAACCTATGTATTTGCTTCACTGTAAAATGACTTACCATTACGAAACTATTGTGGTTTTGTCTGTTCTGCGTGAGAATGATAAAAAAGGACACTTTAAAATAAGTGCATCTAAACTGCAGCTCGTTAATTTGAACTTCCCGGTCTTTTAAAAAGGATTAAATGTAATTGTGCGCATGAATGAAATGATTTGCCAATGAAATATTAACACATACACGAAAGTAGAGATTCCCTTCTCATGCTTTGTCTATTGATGCGCTGCCTTCTAACTTAACTCATTTGTCTGTTTGCAGGCAAGAAAATGGTGTGCTTGCAGTTATTTCTGCTCTTGGTCGTATCAAGCGTCACAGACTCATACGAGCAATCATCCTCGATCGACAACGGTCCTTTGAAAGAGGACCCTGATGGTTCCACGTATGACATTTTTGAGAGTTTAGATGACTCAAATATGAATCCTGCACTCCTCAAGCCTAAAGATGGAGCCGATACTTTCTTTTTCAAAATCAAACGTTATTGTTCATGGTGCTTAAGGCAAACCCCGCCCTGTAGTGACGCTTGGAAATGTATGATGTATATGGAGGCCATGAAATGGAAACGCTGTATCCCCTGTCCCTCTACCTTACCTGGTATACAGTGCGACCCATCTTGCCAGGACACCGACACCTTTAAACTCCCCGCAAAACATTCTGTGTATGAAAACAGCGGAGCACCTGCACCCGACATTGCTCATTGCTGGAACAATTGCTCAGCAACAGATGGTCGCATTGGATGTCTCTATTTGTGCTTGGCTCACCAGGAAATATTTAACGAAATACAGGAAGCCCTTTTACAGAGTGATGAGAACGATATGATGAATGATAAAAATGAACAAAAATCTTTAGACAGAAGCGACAAAAAGCGAGGATTCCCCGTTTTTAGTGGTAAACGTGGATTCCCCGTGTTTAGTGGTAAGCGCGGGTTTCCTGTGTTTAGTGGAAAACGAGGATTTCCTGTATTTAGCGGTAAACGAGGATTCCCTATGTTTAACGGTAAGCGTGGATTCCCCATGTTTAGTGGCAAGAGAGGGTTCCCTGTGTTTAGTGGTAAACGAGGCTTTCCCGTATTTAGCGGTAAACGAGGATTCCCCATGTTTAGTGGTAAAAGGGGATTCCCTATGTTTAGTGGGAAAAGAGGGTTTCCCGTATTTAGCGGTAAACGAGGATTCCCTATTTTCGGCGGAAAGCGAGGATTTCCCATGTTTTCAGCAGCTGGAAAACGCAGCTTCACACCCTTTGTAAACGAAAAAGGTATGGAATTGGACAAACGAGGATTTCCAATATTTTCAGCAGCTGGAAAACGCAGCTTTCCACTCTTTTTGAACGAAGATGGTGTGGAACTGGACAAACGAGGATTCCCGATATTTCAGAAGATAAAGCGTGGATTCCCCGTATTTCTCCATAGGCGGTCACTCAACGAGGAGAACAAGGACCAAAAACAGTTCTTATCAAACGAATCAAGAGAAATCGAAATGGTCGATACGGACCAGTCAACGAAAAACGCTGCACCTACACAGAATATGTCTTATGATGACAGCGAACCACTGAGCACGTTAAAGCGTGGTTTTCCAATCTCTCAGTTGGTACTCCATCACCGAGGTGTAGGCAGGATGAACAAGGTCACTTTGCCAAAACCCAACATTGCCTTGTCCACCATTAAAGGATGTCTTGATGTTTGTAAGGCTACCTCTTCTGCTGTCTTTTGGTTAAAAAATAAAGTGGACTGTACTAGTATATGTTCACTACACGGAAGTCTCACGTACCGGAAATGATATTTCGGGGTAGACACTAGAGCCTCTGGATCTTGATATTTCATCCTCTTGCGAACAAGTCAGCAATAGAGAATATAAAGCACTTATTTGTTTGCACACAAGGGCAGTATTATTATTTACAGTAATTTTAATTTGCTGGCGTGCATTTGCCGTGGTCTATATTAGACGAACACTGGTATCGAGGAATGAAAACCAGGCAAAACGCATTGTGCCGTTTAATTGTGTCATATGGGTTCAAATATCATGTACAGTATGCTAAAGCAGTCCTTGTAACACATCATCAGCACAAACTGTCTTCTGTATAGTAAAGAATCCCTCTAACTTCGGGTGGATTTTTATTCTCTAGGATGTGAAACATTATATTGCATTATCAGTTCGTTAAATGTGTCAGAAAGACTGACTCAGTTGTACTGTCCACATGGCTACGTGCTGACATCTGGCTATCAGACACTTTGCTATGAACATTATGAACAGAGTCAGAGCCTTATATTGGAAATTGAGAATTGTAAAAATGTAAGAAAATTGTGGATTCGACTTGAAAAATTGTAGTTTTACAACCGTTAAATATTTATGTATGATAACATTTACTACTATGCCGCAAAAGCTGCGCAAGTGAAATACCGCGATCCCAACCTTTCAGTGGTTCTAGACTGTGAAAAAAAGCAAAATAGTAATAAAAAATAACATGAACAAACTGTTGGTGTTATTGTTCTTATCTGATCAGATGCAGGAGCTAAATACATTCATCCAAAAACTGCAATTTTTACAAATGAGGTTAAACCAGGTAAAGAATTCATGGTGTAGCTTTTGGCAAAAATTGACTTGAATTAGTCTTGTTTGACTCCTCTGTGACAAGATGCATGTTTGCGTATTTCATTTCTAATTCACGTGTTGCAGTAAGGGGAATGGCTACAGATATCGTCATATTATAACTGTTTTAACTTCCTTATCTGATTGTCTTTAACCATAATTACATCTGCATAGAACCTTGCATCATCTATTTAAAAATACGAGGACAATATACTCTTGAAAATATTCTAAACTAGGATTTCGCTCGAGAAAAAAATTCTCTTCATCACGAATCATTGTTCTACCTGTCCTATACTTGGATTCAGTTGTCTTTTTGGTCAACCGTATGTTCTAAGTGAGTCAAATTTTATTTAGACCGACATGTCTTCCTAACATTTTAGAAGGAAAAATCGACATCTGAAACTCTGTGACGTTTTAAGGACTAAATTGGTAATGTTCGGCAGCTTCGCACCATATTTAGACATAAAAAGACTTCGGAACATTCTTTATTCCCCATCTTCCCTATTTTTGGTCCGATTTCGTATCTCTTGTTATTCAGTCTGGTGGTCTGATTGAAACATGGTTTCAAACATTGATGGATACGTCGATGTATTTGACGCATGTATGTTTGCACAAGACTTAAACTAACGTTGGATTTTAATAAAGTTACAAAGCAGTTTTAGGACATCAGATCAAAACTGACGGAAATCAACCACAAACTTTAAATACTGATTCCCTTAAAAGAAAAAAATCGCGATATCGCTGTAGGGAGACCGGGGCTAGTTGGCTAAGTTAGAGACTGGACTTGTAGAGCCAACTGGGAATGAGTTCGAGCAACAAAACATATTTTAGAACAAGTGCCAAGGACTTAAGCTTCATATCAGCGTCATTATTAGCAATTATAATGCCAGATGGCTTGCAATTTGACAAAAACTACACCTGACGTCAGGGAGCCCAAATAGCCCCGGTCTCCCCTTTTGCTTCTGGCACAACGTGTTTCAACACACGGCTAAGTAAAAAGACTTTCCCTACAAACATCACAAAGTGCATTACGCTTTTTGATTTTTGCCATTGAATAATTTAGTTTAATTACCAAAAATAAAATACGCATATAAATAGCTGATAGGAGTCAGTACTTGAAAATAAAATGTTATGTTATCAAAATACCCCTCACTGGATATTGTCATTAAGAATACATGAAATGAAAGACAGACACCAAGACTGAAAATACACGATGCACTCTTTTTGTCTGGTATGAGATTCACAGTCAATAAACCATGGGCTCCTGTAATGTCTTGGACATTTATGTCCAAATAATCAAAGAAACGGAAAAAATCAGGAAATGGACAAAACAGTCACCGAGTCGTTTTCAATCCATCATTTACACGTACAATAGACTGGCAAAGTGTTCATTAGGTTGTAGTGTTTCAGTAACGTGTTGCATCTAACAAAAGGAATGAAATTTTCAACTTTGACGTGTTTTGAATGTATACGTAACAGCACACACGCTAGGGAATAGCAAGTATTCTTAAGAGTCCGTATACGTATAGCATTAGAAAGTCTAGTTTAAAGTTTATTGTTGCATTAACGCAAATGGGGTCGTAAGAACCCCGATAATTTGGATCAGCCAAATTTCACATAAAAATATTTAGTCAATTTAACCGTAGAGAATACGTCTTTTGTCTCTTCTTTAAAATACAGAAATCGGGAGAAACTTCTTAATAAGTGACGTTACCCACAGACATGCAGGAAACCGCTTGTTACGCAGCCCAAGAATATAAAGTGATACATTTGAGTCCAGACCTGCACCCAAAGGCAGGCAATAAACAGGACAAGCCATCCCATGCTAAGAGGGTCCAGCCCACTTCCCTGTTACCAGCCCAGCAGAAAAAGTACCCCCAAAAACTTTTAGAGATGGCCACGGTAATTGAACTTCACTGCTGCTTATGGGACACAGATGATTGCACTTTGAGTTATTTTTCATTAATCTACATACTACGCACTTCAGTTATTAAGAAACCTTTTCTGTGATATTCATCGCCCGCATAAGCCCACGCAGAACCATTATCAAATCGGATGTTATTGCAATTTCTCTCAAACTCACAGAATTAAATTTCGTTATGTAGCCAATTCCTCGTGTTGGGAATACTTAGCGTAGTTAAAATGTAAATGACATTCGTCGCACGAGGTACTCAGAAGACACGCTTCATCAGATAAACACAAAGATGTAAAAAAAAACCTAAAGGGGATTATATAAGACATTCCCATTTGACATTTTTACTGTTCGACAAACCTCAGATTTGTGATCAGTTTCCAAACCCGGCGAAACAAGAATGTAATTGCAGACACTACATATTTTACTCCCTATCAGATACCAGCAGATAAGATGACGCCAATATTGTGCAAAATTTCTTCACGGTGTAAAAATGCATACAGCTAGCGAATAGTAAGATTAAAATATCGGTAAATATCAAGTGAAAAAAATCTCTGTGTGTCTCTCGAGGGTATCCAAATTCCACGCTGGCGTATTTGAGTTGGCAGGAGGATAAAGGATACATTTGAATGTCAAAATAACAATAGAATCATTTTCTTACCAAGGGGAGTTCGGAGGGCTTCATGTGAGCTTAGACACTACTCTGCTGGGCATTATCTGTCGTCTTGTTTGGGTTTCGTGTTTCACAGAAACGTAAACAGTATATTTCACGAGGAATCATCTCGGCACACACATTTATTAGCACGCCTCGCCGTTTCAGATAATCATTTCTTGGTTCAGTACACTGGCATTCGCATTTATCACACATACTCGGAAGAAAAGCGTTAATCTCGGCCAAGTATGATAATTGTTTACCGAACGGTTCGCCATTGCTTGCAATTGCGAGGTAATAGGTAAAATGGAAACAGTTTCCTAGTCTGTGCCTCAAGAGCCTGTGAGCAATGAAGTCTGTTTTTCTCATGATTTTTGCGAGCTCGGGCCTCGTGTGTTTTTCACACCACAACAGCAACGGTGTAATTTAGATGAAGTAGTGTTCTTACTTACCGGGAATGACACTGGGAAAAATATTACATTGCACAACTCGCGCAGTCTCTAGCTTCACCTTTTTTTTATACAGAGCAGTGAAAATAAATCACCTTTTATAACGTTTTGATATGATTCGATTT
This sequence comes from Lingula anatina, assembly GCF_001039355.2. Next base: position 1,419,072 of record NW_019773514.1, read on the forward strand.
CCAGAAACATTGTCTTCAACTTAAAAATTAAGGTATACATAAATTTGACAATCAGCATCAAATTGAATCATATATTAGACAATAAATGTTATTTTGGCCCAGCCAGACTTTCATAACGTTCTTTAAATACACGAATGGAGGGAGATTGGACGTCTTTGTCTGTTGGTAAACCTGACGTCTCCTTCTGTTATATATATATATATATATATATATATATATATATATATATATATATATATATCCCGCCTCCGTTTCATTGGTATGGCTGACAAACCCACACCTCACCGTGATTGCTGTGATTATCTTACGTTACTGCACTGTGTGGCCGAATTAAACAGTAATACGCTGCAACATTAGAATGAATGACAGCTGTCATTGCCATCAACTTGATTGGGACGTATAAAGTATGGGCACTTAGGTGTTATCATTTTCACTTTGTCTTTGCTTGGTACAATCGTCCCCGACGGAATCATTGCAATAAACTGAAGTAAAAGTAACCGCGCTTTTAGAGGATATAGTCGAAATTGTGCTGAAAGTACAATGTTCTTGAATAACTTTCGGTGAGGGAATTAGAAAATTGATGATTGCACCCTTTGTACATGACTTTTATGATGCTGTTCGGGGTTTTCATCTTGTTGTCTGGAATTTCATTAGATATAAGAGCAAACAGATAAAATGCATGCACCTATAAATATTTGACAACTGGGCTGCTATTTGACTATTTTCAAAGTGTGTTCACTGTTAGATAACTGTTTTTGTTTCGTCCTGAAATTATACCATATGGTTAACAACTTATATATATATACATATTAAACACCCTCGCCTGCGTTTAGCTGATGCCTGCTACCTTTTAGGATGGTTCATAGTGGTTCAGAGTTATTTTATCCAGGATCATGCAGCATAATTTGGTCTATGACACGTAGATCTTTGCTCTATAGGTCTCAAATAACGGCAGAGTTGGGCATAAGTAAATTTATACACAAAAACGCAACGGACGAGTGCAGCAAAGCCGGTGTACTTATGCATTGTAATATGTTTTTTGAAGTATGACATGCAAAAACAATAGGCGGCCATTCATCTCCGGTCCGACTATTTCATCACACTTTCTTGGTCGTATAATGATACTTGTGACGATTTGCCAACCACTGATTGCCTTATACCGAATACTCATCTCAATCTAGCAGCCAAGCAATTAATCTTAAGCAGTTTAAAGCTTATCGCTTCGCTTCTCTTATCTTCTCCCTTCCGGTGGCTAGCTACGGCCGATATATCGGACAGAGTGCGCTCGGTGAAATATTAGCAAAGCATCGCAATCTGTCCGAAACATTTAACTCACGTTTGGGTTATGATTGAGTTCAAAACTTTTTAGATATTTAGCTGTCAGAAATATCAAAATATTTTATTAATTACTGACCATTATAACAGCGGTGATAATTGAAAAGTTGGCAAGTAAGGCGAGTGTGATTACATTACCCTTGGTTAAGTTCGTGGGTAATTTTCCACAGAGACCGTGATATCAGAAGACAGGAATGACATTTGTAATTAATTGCTTTTGTTAATTGTTTCTTGATGAGTAAGACTGCTGTTATCTATCCTACACATGTCTTTTGTATGACACACAAGCACAGCTCAGCTGCTCACAACCAGCAAGCTTTAGATATATGTGCCTACATGTAGATCTATGTGTATTTTACAGTGGCACTTTGGGTTAATTATTTTCAGATAGTAGCGCTATATAATGTGATTAATAAAATGCCGATGCTTGAAAGCAACTGTATTATTACATCTGACGTGCGAGCCATTGCCTTGTCCACCATTCCATTAGTTCTGTTCTCGTACGTCTGCCCCTCCCACTTCCACTATGGCACAGTTTTTCTCCGTCACTTTTCCTGGTCCTGAAAAATGAGTTATTCGAGTGGACTTAATACTATATGATTCACATTTGATGTGTTGAAATAAAATGATATAAAGGGATCTTTGTTTCAGCCTGCCTTGTTGTTTTTGTCCGTAGTTTTCATATCGATAAAAAATTACTCCAAATGAAACAGCGATGACATAAATCTCTCATTACTTATGCTAATACTTCTGCAACACTATCTTAACTATTGGTGGAAATATGTTTGTTTATTAACCTGTCTGTAACATGAACTTTTTCTTACTTTTACCCTTCTTTGAATGTAGATATGTGTGTGTTCTGTCTAACCAGAGGCCAGCTGAGTGTTGGCGTCAATTACGTGTAAAAATTCTTGCTGGGCAATATAGAAAAGTGCACAGAATTAGCCAGATGAAAAGCTGTATTGTGAATATCAAGTGAAAATTAAAGTGAACCTGTGACCCTGGAAGTGGGAAGTGTGTGTGTGAGTGTGTGTGTGTGTGTGTGTGTGTGTGTGTGCGGTGAGGCGGAACGGATGCAGTAAGGGTGGGGGGAAAAATCTGTCTTATTTTTCTACTGAGGAAAATTGTGAAGTTTAGTTCATATCCATTAAACATCAGAATTATCTTATCGCTTTTTGCTAGCAATCACGCGGATTCCAGATGCTTTAGCATCGTGTGCCAATTGTTTGTTATCTCATGATAAGACGGTTTAAAAAGTAATGAAAATGTTTATATGGTAGGGCGCTTGAGGTCGTTTTTGCAGTAGAAAAACGCACGCATGCCTTAGCTGTCCCAACCTAACCAAAAACAGAATAAAAGCTTGAACATCAACTACATGTAATAAAACAGAAGCATAACCATCACCTAATAAAACAAAGGCAAACATGACGGGCATAATATCACTTTCTGTATAAGCGGTGTTTTATTACTACTAATGAAAACCGATGTTCTGCAAGTCATGGGGAAACGGAAAGCATGAATAAATGGAACAACTGTTTGCTCGAAATAGCCCGCAAAGCAAAAAACAAAAACAAAACAAAAATATCTGGGATTAATTTAAGGATGATCTTATGCAACACACACACATTCTCTCTCTCTCTCTCACACAGAAACACACACACACACACACACACACACACACAGAGAGAGAGAGAGAGAGAGAGAAGGTGGTATTGTAAGACAATCATGGATTAATACGGCCTGTTTAGTCAGTAAAAGATAGATCAAACCACGTAGACAGACAAGCCCATCAAGTCTAACTAAATCATGAAATCGAACAGGTAAAACGGAAATACCATTGCGGTTCTTCATTACGGATAACAATGCATAATTGCAAGTGTTAAGACTTATAACGGACTCGGGTGATCCATTAATGCAACACACCACAATATAAACCCGTCAAGAACTTTTAGGTGCTAATAAATAAAAGTTTCAAACTGATGAAGTGTAAGCGTGTTTGATAGTTCATATCATGTAGCCATGTTATTATAGAAAGTATAAAAACATTATACGTCAATAAATTAAAACCTGTAATTGCACAAGGTAATTGTTTTCACATTTGTTTCTAGTCAACTTCGTACACCAACCAAATTTGAGAGAAGTCGACTATCACTGTAGTATTCACTTATGAATAATATTGCAATATGTCGTATACATCTTACGCTCCATTCGACGCATTTTTATGGAGAGTTCAGTTTATTCACAGGATAGATGTGAATAGCTAAAAGTTGCTAGGTCTTTTGCGAAGAATAAAACTATGGTCCTTTACTAAAAATTACTGGGACATTTGGAAAAACGCCCGCCCGCCAAAAATATACATGCACTCTTATTGTCACTGTTAATATGCCATATCTTGTAACAATCTGTATATCTTGTAAAGCAAACCAAGCGTAAAAGTGAACAAAATGGAATGGAAATTAGATATGGAGGCTAATATTATTTTGTTAATTCAATGAAATTAATTTTACAGCCAATGGATTTGAAACTCACATGTCAATGAGTCAAAATGAGCAAAAGAGGGAAATTAAAAGAGCCAAACAATACAACTAATAGAAAGTGACAGACAACAACAAGAAAGATTAGTGATCATTCTTTTATGGTGAGGTGATGGAAAATCTGTATGAATAAAAGTTGTGAACTTATGTCAGTTTTCACACACCATTACCTAATTAGGTTACTAATACAGAGCTACGGAAATGAATAATAATAGATATTGCGTAAGAGCACAAAACATCAAACCATAACCAAATGATGGAATGTTTATAGATTGACGAAAAGCTTAAAATATAAATTTGTTGAAAAGTCCAGAGAAACTGCGCGATGTATTATGGTATTGGAATGTGATATAATATGTTTAAACAGTGTCCAATGATTGTAAAACGAGAATATACAAATAAATCTTTTGGGCACCAAAGGGTGTGTGCTTTCCTTCCTATCTCAACGTATAGTCATTTATCACACCTTTAACGTAAGGTCATCTATCACACCAGTACCTAATCAGACAAATACAATACTTTGATTGATAGCTTATAACGGAGAGTTATGGAAAAATGAATAATAATAAATATAACGTAAGAGCGCAAAACATCACACTCTATTACGAAATAAGGGAATGTTGATCGATTGACTCTATTAACAGATTGTAAATAGATTGGCTTAATAGACTGACGAATAACTTGCATCATGGTATTGGAATGTTACATGATAAGTTAGAACGAAGTGTCCTATATTTTTAAAACGGGAATACATGTATACATTATAAATCTTTTGGGCAGTGTTTGACTCAAATGATGACAGAGAACAAAATCATATCGCGTGATAGCATTACTTGATCACATACCACATGTATATCATTAAACACTACCATGAATTAAAACTGAAGAAAAGAGAGATGGTAAATCTTAATTTGATTTATATCTGTTGTAAACGGTGCCAAGGAGACAGCATACCAATAGTTTGGGCTATAGATTATCGCGATAAATCGAACTGGAGAACGAGCATGTTTTTAAAACTTATTTTCATTTGGGGTTTACAAAAAACCTAAGGAAATTTTATTTACCTAGCTTAAGCCTAGGTCCCAACCGAACGTACGGGCTGCTACGTGTCGTCTACGGCCAAAAAAATGGGGAAAACGTGGGAGTTCGTGCGTGAGGAGCACGTCCATCGTGCGACTTTTGGAGGACGCAAACAGCAAGTAGAAACTTTTCACCAATGTACTTGATTTCTTCCCTGCGATCTAGCTACGTCCTAGCCGGACGCAAGGAACCTAAAAACCGTGCGTCCAAAACGTAACTGGGACCTAGGCTTTACTCTCCAATCTTTTACCCCGTGCTTATTAAGCCTAGGCGCATCAACACGTATCGTTTTTATTTATAACGACAGTTAAAAATCGCACAGAAGATCAAAGGACCAAATATCTTTATGCTAATATTTACAATATATTCCTTGCAACATGAATTACCTTGATACATTTAAAAAAGCAATGGGGTCAGGCCGACCCTCTTCAAATTATTGATTTGAATTTTCAGTGTTCTATCTCCTTACTGATTCATATTTAGTCTGGTTGTATCTCGGAATCAAAGTTGACCAACTGTAGGCTACCAATGAATTCTACTGGGTAATTCAAGAAGGTTTTCTCTTTTTAAAGTTTGTAATGCTCTGTAAGATATATTGGATAATACCATTCTGAACGATAAATATGCGGACAATCTCAAATGCTCGAAGTTATCAAATTCTAGTAATATTCAGTTATTTATCGTGCTTATCTCTTAAAAGCTCTCTTCTGACGGTGAAAATGTTGCTAAACACCATTTTCCCAAAGTAAATGAAACTTAATATAATTAAATTCCGCTCAAAATGCCAGTTGCTTCTAGTGTTTCAATTACAATTACCGGAGTTACAAATTGGTTCTACCCAGTCCGAACTTGGCTGTTTAATATACACTCTTAAGGGTTACGTAAAAGGTTTTTTGTACGAGAGTGTGTTCATTAATTCAGAATGATCATGTTGCAAAATGTTATCAACCGACTATGAAAATGTTAAAGCGCCCACTGTAGTTCAGACAGGCGCACACGGAACTAACGGGAAGCTGAGCAATCGTAGCGATCTTTGGTCAAATCCTTAGTATCAGCCGCTTGTGCGTTGACTTGAGGCTGGAGTGATTTCAGTGGATTTTCTCCCCGCTTACATTTAGGAAAAGGCGAAGGCAACATTTGGCCAGTCTCGAGAGCACGCAATTTCCTCGAGCATTTAGCAAACTGGTACACAGTTACATTTGAGAAAAATATAAATCCATAGCATTATATTGATAAAGCTGTCCTTAGATAGGTTACCCCCTCCCTAATTTTTTCAACCATGTACGTATTTGAGTTGCCAGGAAATAGAGGGCTAAGGAAAATTCCTTTCACTACCCCCCCCCCCCCCAGCCCACGTCCATGCGCTTTTTTCTCAATGGGTTAATTGCTCCACTTAAAATATACTGGCTTTGATGTAGGGATTGCAATATTTGTTTTCTCCGATACTCCCGTCATACTATATAGATTTAGAAACCACAAATCGTCATAGGTGTACACCAAATCCTTTAAGAGTACACTGATTTAATTACAGGAAACGACGCCTTCCGCACAAGTGTCAGTGTCCGCCGTGCTTACGATCAAGGAAATTACTCTTTTACCAGTAATGGTTTACTTTTGAATATCGTTCTAGTTCTGAAAACTGATACTTGGTGATATACTGAAATTGCAATAAATGCTTACAGCAATATTTCTGAAATTTTCTACATTGTTTTAAACTTCATCTTGTACATGTAGATGTAACGTACTGAGTAGCCTACTTTTAAGAGAGAAACTTATGCGCCCAAGCATAACCCATACAAATGAAGAGCATTCAGGCGTCACCCAAGCGAACTCTATGTCAAGATTCTCATTTCGTTTTCTATATGCTTTTCATTTTATACGCTTTTTTCGATATCTAGAATTATTTAAACAACATTAGTTTAATGTCCCTATCCCTTCAGCTAGATAAAGAGAAAAAGTCAAATTAATAGGCATTCTCGTCAGCTCCATTGCTGATCTTACGTGATTGGCTTTGAAAAGTGTAACCTAATTTACGGCCGGAAAACCGTCCATCCTTATTTTCTTAAAGTTTTTTTTTACATTGAAAATACGCAATCTAACTGTTATATTCTCTAATTATTGGCCAATCGTACTGCAATCTGACGTAAATACAGACTTGACATTTAATATGGAATATTTCAGTTTTGAAGGTATGCCTAGGTAAAAATGCATTCTTTTTTCAAACAACTCCGATCTCATATAAAATATGAAAATGGAGAAGTGTTAACTCAGGTATGTTGCTACTAATTAACTGACTACCATGTCTGTTGCACTGCTGTATTTTGTAATATGCAGTGATTTAATTGGGTAGTGCTCCTTAGGGCTGGTCAAAGCTTGGCTTCGGCAAAGCATGATTCTGTCAAAAAAGTATCCATATATCGGCAACTACTGCACAGAGGAATTAAAAATTTTGCATACAAGCGGTCGGTTTTGCAGTGCGTAAAATGAGCCAAAAAGTGTTTTACAGAATTGTTAATCTGTGGCAGAATGGCGCGAAAAAGACAGACATTGCCAGACAGATTATTGCGCCAAACGGGACGGTCCGCACAGTTTTATAGAAGAATGCCCAGACTGATGTACCTAGACTGAGGTCTCACCCAGTGTATCTAAACCTTCCACCAGGGTATAGGACTCGCTGTCTTTCGGGATATGCTGCTGCAACTAGACAAAAACCACCCAGGCCGTTCAGAAGGAGGGGTAAAATGCCACCAAAACACATTTGTAAAGGTCCTTAGCCAAAAACCAAACTGGTTTTAGCAGGTTAGAATACCAGACGACCTCCGAGGAATCAACAGTAAACAGCAAAACATCGTCGTCTGTTTCTCTAATGAATTGGGGACCATTTACGTTTCTGGGTAGAACACTGAAACCGCGTGGTTTTCTTTATTGAGCGCAGATTTCACCTGTACCGCTCAACTAGTCATAACAGTGTTTACAGACATCCAGAAGAGGCCTACGACGAAGCGTGTGCCGCGTCTTAAGTGACTAAGGTCATTGACAGTGTCAGTATTTGGAGTGGATACCACATTGGTGCCAAAACACCAATGGTAGTCATTGATGAAAACCTGAACTAGATCAAATAAAGGAATAATCTGGTAATCATGTGACTATCATTTGATAGGGGGCACCTTAGGAACAATTTTAGGTTGCATGGTGAGAACGCCGGTTCACACAGAGCACAATAAATAGCAGATAACTTACAGAACCAAGGGAATGGGCAGCTACCTTGGTCATCAAAATCGCCATATTTGAACCACATAGACAATATGTCGGTAGACCATTATTCGCCGAATCAACAGCTTACATGTCCTACAACAAAACTGGACCAAAATTGGACAAGTTTTGACCGACGCCTGGTATGTTATTCCAGACTGAACTCTAAAAGACCTATCCCAATAAATGTCTTGCCGCTTGGGAGCCCTGGTAGCTGCTAGAAGAGGTCGGGGGTAACAGCGACCGTTGCTGTAACTAGACACTGACATGAGGTTCTTTTGTGGGGCCTGTAACTCTTTTACACACGATAATTAGAAAAATATGGAGATCCAAAATATCGTTTTTAATGGTTGTCTTATGAGATAGAATATGCAATGTAGTTTTGTTTGCTTCCCTGGCGAGTTCAATGAATGAACTGATGTCACAGTTACACCAAAGAGATAATTAAAAGTTATTAAAACACGATTTTAATTCTTATTTTTATTTATCAGTGAGCAAAATAGGAAAAGATTGATGAAAAATGATTTGGAAAAAAATATTCCATATTAAATGTCAAGTCTGTACTTTGAAAATGTTGAGGAGTCCACCATTTTGTGGCGATTTGTTTCAAAGTAGCGGATCATCTCGTGTAGGCCTTGGCGAACACGTTAGTTCAATCGACCTTATCGACATATATTAAGATCTCTAAACCCCTTATATCCCATGGGGGCGTATATTACGCCAAATGTCCATTTTACAGAAAATATTGGGGTCTAACTTCAACTATAAATGTGGATAAACTGGGGAAATGATACTCAGTAAAAAAAGCGGCTTACAGACGCCGGCGTCTCCACTCGTAACATATTTCGATTAATAATCTCCGAGATATCATGTTCCAGACGTAACCTTCTATTATACAGCACCTCTTCATCAACTTAATTGTGTTTCCCGGAACAAGTAACACGGGACGATCCCTCAGAGATAAGCAGACAAGATCCGAAATCATATTACTTGGAAATGACTATGATTTTGCCATTCTAATTTGAGGTATGGGAAGACACCAGGAAAAGCCCTTATTAATCTTTTGGTGCATAATCCTATTGATGTTTTGATTTATGCAACAATATTATCCATTTAGAATAATAACGAAAGTGTGATAACATTTCTTGGAAAATATCTGTATTATGGTGATTCCCCCTCACATAGATACGGACAACAGTATTTATCAGCAAAACTATTCCGGTATATTTCTGTACTTAGAAGAATCCTATTTTGTGCCTTGTAATGGTTAGGGGTGGGGTAGCTTTTGCACCTTATTAACGTGTCCAAAGCGTAAAATATTTTATTAATTTTTTGGCCAGATACTTTTCTGTGTAGTGGGTATGGATGCGAGTTAGCCCTTTGTGAAGGAAGCGAGAAAATCTTCAACGCTTAGTTATATCAAAACACATGGATCCAGCTTTAGAAAGGGCATTTAGCAATAACGCTGGTTAGTTTCTATCGCCCTTTATCAAACTGGACCCTGGATATTAGGTAGTATCTCATCATTCTGTCATTAATTAGGTTTGTTTCTAATATGTTCAACTAACCAGGAGAACCTCATTTCTCCATTCACACTAAAGAGCAAATGTACTTTAATACCAGAAGGAAAAAAAACCCCAGAAATTGTTAATTTACAGTGTCATTATAATTTTTCGCGTCCTTTGTTTTATCAACATCGAAGTGACAATTCATCAGATTGACCATCAATATGGAAAATCAATTAACAAATTCCCGGTTGTCTTCAGCCATTGTTTGTACTTACTGACAATTAATCACTGTTTCAGAAAGTAAAGCCAGGGATGATTAATGTTTGAGCGTATTTGAAATATATTGAAGTGAAAAAGTAAAAAAACACTTTGTTCCACCTTCCAAGAAGGTGACATTTCATATGGCAGCTGCTTATTCTATTGTCTTTCAAATAATAGCACGTGCTCTGATATTAACCAAAATATTAATTAAAAATGTCTTAATTGCGTGTGTAATTTCGCGACAAAATGAAGTCTCTTACATTTAAACCGTGTCACACTATATATATATCCCTCCCCTTATTAACAGAAAAACATGGTGTTCATGATTATTGCTAGAGGAATTTTTACCAAGACAGTTTAGAATCTGCTGTACCAAGGTGCCTAGATCGTTTAAATGTATCAGTTGAGCTAAGAGTGTCGTTGTCGCAATTACATGTAATTAATCCAACCACAATCGTCAAATCACGGCTCGTGGATGAACCGAAATCATAGAAGGGAGCAACATGGATTAGTCCAAAAAAGGAAAACAAGATTTTCAATTTCGGAAATGAAAAGGGAAGTACCATCGATTACTCTATCGCGGTCACTATTCTATGGAACGTTTAATGAATGTTGACACCTATAAAACAAATCTTAAAACTTACATTTCTGAGCAATATTATGTTCAGTTTAAAGACTTTTGCTTTTCATTGGAATTGTAAAGGATTTGTTTTTTTTTAGCAAAGGCTGAAAAGCTTATATAATAACAAAGGATTCAGTTTTTATGTTCATAAGGAAGGCCTGTATTTTCCCCGATAACTGATAAATCCAGATGTAACGTTCTATTATTGTTCACATCGCTGAGACGTACGTGCATGGAGTGCGTTTTTTTTTATTACTATTATTATTACATAGTCTACTAGTAATGAAATGACTGTGATCTTCACGTTCAAATTGCGTTCTTTTCAGTTCAAGCAGAAGGCAAAGGGTATATTTCACATCATTTATTGCATAACAATAAATTGACACCACCGTAGATCGCATCAAAAGCGAAAAGCTTGATGGTTTATGATATAGTGAAAAAAAAATTGCTGCAACATAGCTGAATTATACAGCAAATAGTTGGTTGTAACTTTTAAAAGATGAATCACTAATAAGAAAAGGATAAACAAATAACAATATTAACAATCAATATGCTATGCTGTCAAAAAAAAAAAAAAAAAAAAAAAAAAAAAAAAAAAAAAAAAAAATAAAAAAAAAAAATGCTATGTGTAAAAAAAAAAAAAAAAAAAAAAAAAAAAAAAAAAAAAAAAAAAAAAACGTATCGAGATATACTCATCCATCATAAAGCAATTTTTGTCAAAGACTTTAAGTGGTATTGACTAGATATTACAATAGGTACTGGCTGACATTATTGTACAACCGCAAAAGAGATTGGCTTCAATGGACAAATGATATTGTGGTGTGGTTTTAGAACACAATAACAGCACTGAAGAACATATCGATGCAAAGGATCTATAGATACATATTTAATTAAGCGTTCTTTTTAAGAAAAACTATACAAACAAATCGCAGAGAATGCAGGATTATTTTAGTTTCAGAATCTTAGATAGTAGATGAAATATTAAAATATCGTGCTTACGTTGAAGATTAAAAAAAAACCCCGCTGATAAAAATGAGAAAATAAATACCTAACTGAAATGAATAAAAATTAGAGCAAAATAATACATAAATACATTTCAACGTAAATGGCATAAGCTTAAATATATTGAATACATAAGCTTAATAATATCATTAAATGTTTTGTAAGTTAGTCATCTTCCTCTTCATCTTCATCTTCTTCGTCATCGTTTTCTTCTTCTTCTTCTTCCTCTTCTGAATCGCCCCCACTGTGTCTCGGTCTCGAGCTTCCCGGCCTCCTTCGCGCGGACGACACACGTTCAAGTTTATCCTCCAGCTCACCCGTCTTAGATTCCATATGAACAGTCTTGGAAAGAGCCGAGTCGTACGTTTCCATAAGATTTCCAATAGCGAGTTCTAACCGCTCTTGTCGAGCTTCAAGGTCGCTTATGCGAGTTAAAAGTTGTTCGTTATCTTTCTTTAAACGAGTATGGTCGCTGTTTAACTCATCATGACGAATTTTTAGCTCTTGGTGTTCTTGGTGAAGCGTCATGGAGCGCGCGCGAAGCTCCTGCACATCTGCTGGCACCGGTGTGTTAGCTTCTTCGACGTCCTTTAAGGATCTCTCATCGTTCTCTCCTATCTCCGTCATCTCGTCTGATTTTTCCAATAAATAATCCGTCCCCTCTGGAAGGTAGGAATATTCTAGCAGCACCTGTCGCATGTGGGGTGTGGCATAATCTAAAGCTTTCTTCTCCTCTTCATCGCGAATCATAAGATCGGCCTTACTTCTCAGTAGAATTTTGGCAGTTTCGCGAAGATCTTTCATACACGCAATGTGCATTGCCGTCATCCCTTCATTGTTTGTACGGTTGACGTCACAGTAACGCAATAAAAGTTTCACGCTTTCGATTTTTCCGCGAGACACCGCAATGTGTAAAGGAGTATTTCCCTCTTCATCCGGAAAGTCCGGACAGGCTTTGCTTTCTAGTAAAAGTTTCAGCATAGACACTTGCTGACCGTGGCGTCTGCAGGCGATGTGCAGAGCAGACACCTGCTTATTATTCTTCACATCGACATCAGCACCTTTTTCAATCAAACTTTTAGCCATATCGACATGGTGTCCTCTAACGGCAAACAACAGCGATGCGTTGTTGTCAGCATCTAAACTATTCGGGTTAGCTCCGTGTTTTAGCAGAGCGGTAACATTCCCCTTGTGACCTTTCTTTGCAGCGAGTAGAAGAGGGGTGGAGAATTCTCGGATCTGGCACATTTTCCCATCCAGATTGTAAATCCTACCGTCCCTTACCATAGTCTCGTTAACGTCAATCCCGGTCGCTATCAGCATCTCCAAGACGACCGGATTGTCAAACAGATACGCGGCGGCATGGAGAGGAGTGATCCCATTGCTGCCGCTTATCTGGACGCTTATGACGATCTGGAATGATTAAAGTAAATTCTGTAGGCCTATTTACTATAGAAATATTTACTTTTAACGTGGGATTAAGAAGCTTTACTTCAATTTTATTTGACGTTGACAAACAATCATTTTTACGTTACTACGTACATTAGTCGGTTGATAAGTCAACGTTCCAAAATCGAACAAAATCACTTCACAGAGAGAGAATGTTTTTTTCTCTCAATGTCTTTTTTTTTTTTTGGAAAAGGTATTTTATACACCAAGCCATTGCTATGCAACAGTCAGGTCAACCTGCACGGTTTACGGTCTATACGTCACAATTACATGTATAGAGATAGTAGCTAACGGCACAAACATACGCAACAGATACATCGTAATCAATGCATAGAAACATAGGCCCTATGATAAAGACGTCTGTTTTTGAAGACGGCAACATTAAATAAATAAATAAATAAAATTTAAGAAACATTTTTGGCAGACTAAGGAAAAGTTTTTATCTAAATAAAATAAATTCCCACCATTAATTGTCTGAATTATTCTTATCATTCAGTTAAAGAGAGGTGAAATATTTTGACTAGAAAGCAGCTACAATAGGAATGAAGACACATATACACCAGTTTATAACGGGCAGCATACACGCCATAGGCCTATATGACGGATCCATGGCAACACATTCACGAATATAACATTTAATTGATTTTTGTTGGGTCAGATTTTCAAATAGTGTACCGATTAAAGATCATGGATCAATCACAAGTTGGTTCTGTAGGCAAAGGAGGTGGATTTGGGGTGGTGGGGATGGGACTGAACTGTTCTGCATCAAAATTTGATATTAAAAATCCTAGATGCCATTTCCCCAGTTGTTTCAACTATAGGCCTATATATTGTTGGGGTAGAAATGTCCTTTTTTTCAGAAAAAAAGAAGATCTCTTACAAATGCTAGCTGCAGTCTTGGGCATTTGACAAGAAGTCTAAACCACCATCCATACCCCTCCGTAATAATTTCAGGGCAACTGCTCTCTTACCTTTGGCTTCTCCCCTTCCTCCTTGATTTCCTCCAAGAACTCTTTGACCGCTTCCCCTTCATCGTCTGTCTCCTTCAACACCCCGACCAGCTGTTTAGCTAGTTTGCTCACCATATTTGATATCACAGCATTAACGGAATTCTCTCATAGACTACCCTCGGGTTGAGCTCTGGCATAGGCGACCTAGCTACACAGACATCAACACACTCGATGTCTATGCAGTAAAGATTACTACCACGTCGGCAACCGTTTCGGTAGTAAAGATAAAACGTCACAGTCACACGTACGCCTCAACGTCGAAGCGCATAGGAACCAAGAAGTGACGGGACAGCAAATCTCTAGAAATTGATGCCAAAATATTGGCCCAAATCCCAGTCCGCCACTTTTTAGATGGTTGGTAACACTATTGCTTAGTTGCCCTGCTGCCTTTCAGTGCGTGAAGCACGTCGCCTCGTTGTACTAATTTCCCCCTTTGTTGATGCGCTCCCATGTTAGGGCTCCCCAGCAACGGTGACAGATCTCAAGCGATCAATAAGTCTAATAGTATCCATGGGGGAATTTCCGTGAATTTATTCTCAGGGTCGGATATTACTCTTTCTGGAGCTTATCAAAAGTCAGAATACTGCACTGGCTACTGCATTCATTTGCGTTATTACTTAGGGACTAAACCATGTATCGTTCAATAATTAATTCATTGTAAACTATTGATTTTTCCCACCTGTAATTACCTGTCTGGCAAGTTGCCGTTATATACGCAGTGTCTGTGGCTTTCAACTGGAAAATGGAAATAAACCAAAGTTCTTTTTAATCAAACATTTTTTTGTAAAATTATTGATATAACTATCATTTTCTTACTATAATTTAGACATTAGTCCCCGAGACCTGTTTCCTCGCCAAACCACAATATTTTACATTCTCGAGCAGGAAAGATAAACAAACCTTTATGTTGCTGCCCTTTGTTGCCTTTTGTACCATAACGATTGTGTATTCAGTGTTTCACACGAATAAAGGTTTCTTTAGTTGAGATTTATCCGACCTATCATCCGGTTCAATGGATTACATATGTAATACAAAGAAAACTTGTCGCGATTTGAAAGACAATATTTTGACCCTAGGTGAAACCTTACGTCATTTCATTGTATGAAAATGAAAGGCTACTGTGTTATAAGGTAAACGTTTGGAAACCTTTCAGTTACTTTTTTCTCCTTTCTTGTTACATTAAGTTTTACAGCTGAAATGAGGATGTAACATTGCTGAAACAAATTATGCTGTTTATTTTATGATAGACAGGTTAAAATTTTCTTTTGTAACTCGAATTCGTTGTGCCAAATGTGAATCAACGCATTTTCTTTTGTGGAATATTGTTAACACGTTTTTTTAGTTTCACTTTCTTTATGTCAGGATAAAAAATGATGGTTTATTTTAGGTAATGTATTTATTTATTTTATTTATTTATTATATGTTTTTTTTTTGGTAACTTGTTTCTCACGTTCTTGATCTTAAAATCTCTTAAATAAATTTTTAAAAGGATAAATGACTAAATTGTGTATGATACTCAAGGCACTTCAAGTCAAGGGGAGAAAAAGAAATTGTCAAACTGAAGATCATTGTATTTCGTCATGTAATTTAAAAAATAATTAATAAAACAGTTTTGTGGACATAATAAACAATGATTTGACTCTTGAAAATTTGGTTTAAGCTAGGTGTGGCTTAACACCTTAATAATATTACACTGAAGCCTATACTATCACAAAGTAAAACAACTGACAAAAAGTCATCCTTATAAACATTAATTTCACCCCTCCAACCTCTGATGAAAACAAAAAATTTTATGTGAACCAAGTAATTAACAAGTCTGCTTTTCCTGTTAAAAACCGGACTGTTGTCACCAAACTACCCATCCCATCTTTTAAGATAAAACGATATTAAAAATAAAATATATTTTGGCAAACAGGATTGGGTGCTGCTTCAGTTGTATTAAAGTTTTATCAATGGAGATGTAAAGTGTTCATTCACTTCTTAGTGAAGAATTATTTGCATCACATGGTAACATTGAAGATAATACATTTTATATCAATTTTTTTATTTATTTAATCAAATTCTGAGAATCTATAAAAATCAACAAAGCGTGAACTTGGTAATGTAATAAGTGTATAGTTATACAATTCATATGTTTGGACTCTTTGTAGTTTGCTCTTTAGCCAATATAAACCAAGTTTAAATCACAGTCATTTTCTCCAGTTGATTTGATCAGTGATCTAGGCCATTAATGACATAAAAAAGGCCACACCCTAAGGCATACCCAGCTTCTTAGCTTTGATTTTTCAGCAGAAAACTTTTCCCTGAAAAGATGGGATTAACAAAACAATAAAAATATACCACTGAAAATGTTGAACCATGCATAAGAAAGAATGGCAGGATTATGTTCCATTTCCTTTTAAATATCACTTTGCTAGACAAAAAAAAAAAAAAAAAACTTACAATCGATGTCAAAAAGCAATACGAAAAACCCTAACCAGTACAGGCATCATATTCATCAGGTAACCATTTGTCGCTTTACATACCCAGCATTCTGGAGAACTAAGATAATGTAAACAGATGGAAAAAAATTAATGCAGAGATGTGTATTGTGAAAGATGATGTACATTTACTAATGATAACAGGTCTTACCCAAAATTTATATATTTGCACCAAAGCCTCTTTGAGATCTGCAGCACCATATCCCTTCGTCAACAGTAGGACCATGTATTACTATGTATTAGTACAAACACATACACAACTTAATCAATCAGAAGGTCCAGAATTAACAGTAACCAGTCTTACAATTATTACAAATTTAATATTTATTAAATATTATATTTTTATATGTATATTAAAAATAACTTTCCTGGACATAATTTACAAAAATCAAAAAATAAATTAATAAATAGAAATAGATAAATAATTAATTAAAAAACAATAAGCCTGTAGTGACTTTGTTCACTGGAAAACTTACTTGATCAAGGCTTCCTCCCCCTTTAAAAAATACTTTGAAGATATGGGATATTTTCATAAATAGATAGTAAACATCTAGGCAAAAGTTTAATTGCATTACATTTGCATAAATTACATAATTTGTATTGCTGAAAAAGGATCCACTTTGATCTTATTTACTAAAGTGATAAAAATCACTCCCTTCACAAATGTTCTACATAAATGATGTAAAAATAGGATATCAAAAAATTCACAAATTCCATTTTCCTTAATATGAAACATCTGTCGCATATGTTGAACAAAAACTTTTAAAGTTAAACTTAAAATTCCATTCAAAGAAAAAAAAATACAGACACACTATTTCTTTAGACAATAATATGTGCAAAAAGCTCCTTAGCTAGGAAAAGTACAAGTACACATTATATTATACATTTAAATCTGTTTTCATCTTAGCGTAGTCATAAAGCAACATGCAGCCTAGTATATGGCTGGTTTGTATATCACAGCAAACTTTTATTTCACTGGTACTTTTCCTTGAGAAAAACATCCTCAAGTGGGCTAAAAGCAACCATTGTAATAATTATGCTCAACAAGATGGAGAATGAAACTATTGTGGTCAGTGCTTCCCTTTGCATATGCCTGTGCCAGTGAAACAAAAAACCTAACAGCTCGGTTTGTCAATAGTATTTTTGAATCAAATTAAAATAATAATAATAATAATAATAATAATAATAATAATAATAATAATAAGAGTTACAAGGCATATAAATTGCATATCAGCTGTCTTTACATTGCATTTTGCATCAACTTCAATCTGGGTGTCATCTAAATCAGATCCTGCTGTAATACAATTATAAAACTTTATTATGCCCTATTACACCAATAGTAATTACTAACAGTAAATTTCTCCTTATTGTTTGATTGTGGCCTAGCCATACTTGAGATCACAGTGTAGGTTTGTTTATTATAAACACGGCACACAGAAACACTTTAAAATAACAGTGTACAAACTCTTCACAAGTGTGAAGAAATTGAAGGATGTTGCTCACCAAATACAAAAATATATTCACAATGAAACAATCAAATAACATGAAAATCAATTATCAATCACTGAAAAAAAGGACAGCTATCAACAGAATTCAAAAATGACAAAATCACAAAATTATTGCATTAACCATAGTTTTCTGAGTACAACATTTAATTTAGAACATGCATTAAATTATTGCTTTCATAACTCTTCACAGTATATCTAAATGGATGCCCCCATCAGAAAAAATTCATTGTAAGTAAGTAACGTTCCTTATTCACTTACAAGTTTTGATTTTAAAGAAAGAAAGGGTTATACTGCCTGTATAATACTGCCTGTTTTTGCTACATTCTTGTCTGAAATGCAAATACTTGGTTGCCAGCCTGATTCTTCTTTTTCATCAATTCTCCAAATATAATCTGAAATGCCACATGGAACTGGACCAGTGAGTATCCATGTGCACCATTCTCTAGAAATGGAGGTATGATTTCAGACAACAGCACAACAGTAGGATAGAGGGCGCTGACTGTGGCAGGATCACAGTAGAGGAGTGCAAGAGTAAGCACTGTCACCATGTCATCCGCACACATGCTGACATTACCTTCGTTCCTCCTTGCCCTGATTCGGGACACCTGTGAATTTATCAGGCGCAGGCAACATGTCAGCTGCTGCAGTTTTGCAAGCGGGGTTTTTTCATCCAGAACCTTCCCAATGCTTTCAATAACTGGCTGAAAGACCTGACAGAAAGTTTTGTCTGCTGGTGCCTCATCTTTGACCTGGCATCTTAATTTGACAGCACAGTCAAAATCACCGTCACGGTGTTGACTAATATCACAGCTAGATGATGTCTCTAAACCGAAACTATTCAGGGTACTTAAAATAGTATTTCTCCATGTTTCTTCGCCGGATGTGACACTGCCGCTGTCAACACTGAAAGTGTCAAGGTTTTCATCCTCTGGCTTTGAATTTGATGGAGACAGCACAGGTTTCTGATGAGGATCATTAGAAAGAATGGCCGGAGACGATCTTCTGGTCACTGATGCTGGATCTCCTCCAAGATCCAAGGTAGCATGTCCAGCACACAGCTTGGGTTCTGAGTTGCGCAGCTGAACAGAGCCCCCCACATTCTCATCACTAACACCATTTTCTCCCAATTCTCCATGTAAACGTTGGTCATCTTCTTCGGTACTACTGATCAACTTTATCATAATATCTTCCAGATCAAACCCTTGCTCTGGCAGTCTTACTGGTTGTCTGTCATCAAACACATACACCTGCCCTTTGCTTCGTCTCATTGTCTTTGTATGGCTGTCCCTTCTATATGGTATGACATGCTCTGGCTCAGCTGAGGGTGTGTCCTTTGTTGAATCTGAGGGGAACTTTTCAGAAACTGCTTGTTGGGATATTTCCTGTTCTTTCACAGAATGAACTTTGATGTTGACAGCTGTGTCAACATTACTGGTTTCTTCTGGCTTCCATTCTTCTTTCAGACTATGTTTGGGTGGGGTACCTGCACATTCCTGGTGTATCTCCACAACACTGTGCACAGCTGACTGACTGGGGAAAGCCACAGGCTGAACACTGTCACTGACATTTGGCCCCATGGGTGTACAAAATGTAGACATGCTACCTGAATCTTGCTCTGTACCCTGAGA
This sequence comes from Lingula anatina, assembly GCF_001039355.2. Next base: position 1,438,741 of record NW_019773514.1, read on the forward strand.
TAGGACAGCGCTTATTTTGTCTGAAGAAGTTTCACTGACAGCCATTCTCATGTCTCCAGAGGCCCATACTGTGGGAGTAGATTCACCAATGGCACCCTTGTCTGTGCTCACACAAATTCCTCCGTTAAAAGATCCAGTTTTTACGGCAATGGGTTCATCGGAGGTCTCATTGGCATCAGAAAGCACAGCTGTGTCAGAGACCCCAGGTAGGTTACTGGTTTCAGAAATATAGAGGGGGCCACTGGTTTCTGTGGTGACAACATCAGTGTCTGTCTCCAGACCTGAGTCCTGCTGCTGAAGAGTGAAATGAGCCTGGTCAGTGTCTTTCATTTCCTGATCAGCATGGTCAGTCACTGGCTGGTCAGTTTCACTTTGGTCACAGTGGTCAGTTGTTGGCACATCCTGGTCAGTACCCTCAGTGTTGCCAATGGGTGCTTCAACCATATCAGGGCTGGCATTTTCTTCATCTTCTGTAAATAACAAAAGTAAGCTTTCTTTAGTTATTCTATATGCCTCCATGAATAACAGCACAATTAAAAGGACCCATTACCTCCTGAATATTAATTGATCTATCCCCCCCCCACAGAGAAAACAAATTGAAGAGAAGAGCCATATCAAATTACCTGCTATTGATTGATTTAAATTCATATAAAATTCATTTTCAAATCCAGAATCCTAAAAATTTTGAAATTTTAAAAATCCTTTGAGGAGTTTAAAAAGTACATTCTAATTCTAAGTCATGAGTCATAAAAGTGCTTTCTAAAGTTAATTGCAGTTGCACATGTTATACGTATGTTTCGCAAACATTTGAAGGTTAACATGGTAATATATTTTACATTTTGGAATTCTAAAGCTTAATATCTAATGTAAGATTTCATAAGCCAATGCTGCCCAACACTGTCACTCAATTGTTTGTTGGAATATCATTACCTAGATTAAGTACATTTTACCTGCCAAACAAGTAAATTAAAACCTAATAGTATACATGGCACACTTATAATATAGTTACAGAGCTGAGTCAAGTCACACTTCCACAAATTCAAGAGCTAGTGTTATGATGTGTAGTTTAAGTTTCCTTTCAAGATCTCTAATTTCATGGGTCAATAAAAAATTACCTCCACCCTCTCTTACTTAGTGGTACTCAATGACAAAGAATGTCAGACTTTATTTCAGCATTGTTGGGGCTCAAACTGACACCAAACTTCAAGATCTAGTGAAAACAAGATAAGTAGTTATCACAGAGTCCCTTTTATTTCTGCCTCTTGAAAACAGTTTCCTGGTGTGGCGCATAGGAAGGAAATAACTACAGTCATATAATTTACTGTAATTTATTTAAGGCTCAGGACAGAATATGCACTACCTAGTATTTCTTCAGTCTTAATGGTAGCATTTAATGTCAAAGCACATTAAAAATAGGCCACAAAACTCTTTCCCTTTATATATAAAAATCATTAGGCCAAATAAGGTATCTGCATCACTATTTACCAGTGCTGTCTGGCATTTAATTATCTTATGCTTATCATCTATGGGAAAACTTTTTATCAAAATTCCCCTCATAAGAAACATGTTCAACTTATTACAAAGATTCATCAAAGCTGAAAAATGGAGAAGGGGTTAATTTCCTTTTTTTGACTGATACTACTATGAAAGATAGCTACTTCCTGCAAGTCCTCATGCACACCCCCCACCCACCCACCCACCCACCCACCCACCGCATCCCTAATAAAATCCAAATGGTGGTCCTATGGGTTGGTTATCTACATTGGAGATAATGATGTGAATGGTTTTGATATTTAAACCGTCATAGAGAGAACATATTTTGGTACAGATTGATAAGATTTTATGCAGAACTGGTGGCTAACATTTTCGAATGCTGGTGCTTAATTCCAAGATATATCAAAAATGGAATTTACTTCCTTCAATTTTTAAATGGAACTGAAAGTGAAACAATAACTTATTGAAACCTAAAGTATGCAGGGATTACCATTATTTTCTTTAATAGTGGATTTTGGAAATGAAAACAAAAAATATATGCAAAATAAATTAACTAAATAAAATAACAAGAAGTAGTGAACAATACAAAAACCGCAATACCTGTTGTTTTCATCAAGTATGTACAAACCTAACTTTTGCAAATAATTATGAATCAAAGTAGGTGGGGGCAAACTTCCACTGTGAGCAGAGTTAAGCCAAGATGTGATAATCCCATTAAACAACCCTATCAGACAAAACCTGTATGTACACAGTATGACATATCAGCTCTGTATTCATCAGACAAAATGCTGATAAAGTTTCATTAAGTCATGCATGTTACATAACATCAAGGAACAAGGAAATAAAAGAGACAGATAACTACTTTGTTTAATTTGAGAGGTATGTTGCCTGGAAGAGGCATAAGTGCCCTTTTCTCAAGCTTCTCAACATCTTTCCTCCAAAATACTGTCATGTCATGATTTAATTATAACTAAGTGACACACTTTTTGCTAAACTGATATATGTTCAAATTTATCTGACCAGATATGTGCGTATAAATCTTTAAAATTTTAATCTAGCTGATTTGATTTTAAACAAGACTTCATGAGTACATAATTTAAAAATAGTTTCTTCTCACACCAGAGACACCAACTTTTAAATCTCAAAATTAGAAAAAAATTTAAATAAAATTAATCAGAGCTATCTGAGAAGGATCCTTCCCATTTCTTAACATTTTTTCATGTCTTACGTATCTGTTAAAAATATAAGACTAATTAATGATGTGTACAAAATGTTTTTAATCTCTGGAAGAGATGTTGCAGATCACTTGTACATACATGTGCACTTGAGTTGTTCTCTTCGACTCCATTCCCATACCAAGATTGATCTATCAGGATTGGCCCATCTCTGAGGGGTTTCTTGCTAAATTGCATTCAGCTTCAGCGGCTCTGATGTCTAGGACACCTACTGCAGCTGTTAGGGGTAATAAGCAATACTTAAGCAGCTTCAGTAGATATCCCAGACACCTAAGCCACTTAAGTTAAATGCAATTTAATGAGAAACCCCTCAGAGATGGGTCGTTCCCGCTAGATCGATCCAGGTATGGGAAAGGGGTTTTTGATACAAACCTTCCTCCTCCAAGAATCCACTCTCCTTCCTATGTTGATTCTGCAGCAAATCTAGCAGCCAGGGTTCTTGGACCTCCAGTTCACCATATGTCAGGCTTCCTAGGTTAAGTTCTAGCATGGTGCAGGTGTCCCTGTAGCAGAACTGGTACAAGTCCACCAGTGTAGGGAGAACAAATTCATAGAAGTGGGTCTCATAGCACAGCCACAGCTTGTTGTAGATGCTCTCACTGCAGTATCCCAAGGCATCTTGCAAGTCTGGATAAATATAACATACCAAAAATATTATGAAGTAAGGAAAAGAGTCAACAGTGCTTGGTACGTCAAAGAGAACTGGTGGAACTCTCTGAAGAAAAGTGACTTAAGTATCTCTATCTCATGAGTTCAAAAGCTGAAACAAAAGTGTTTAGAAAAACCAACCAACACACCATTTTCTCTAAATTTGTCGACCTTTCATATAAAATTATTTAACTTTAAAAAGAAGCTATGAAAAATTAGAAAAAAAAAATGTACATAGATTTTACAAGAGGAAGATAATAGCAGCTTTTGAGAATCTAAAGTGTGAAATATTAGAAAAAAGAAGTTGCCAAGCTTCTTGTTCTCTCTTAATGTCTGGCACATGACATGTGTATATGTGCATGTCTACGTGACAAACTAACGGGTCACAGCCATATTAGTCTAGGTTATCTTTGGGTTCAATAAAGCATATCACTCAATTAGATAAATAGGCCAAAGTCTTTAGATATAACAAGTATTTTCAACAATATAAGGATAAACAAGAAAAAACAAGGAAATAAATAAACTAAAACCTGCCCCAATGGTTTGTACAATTTACATTTTACACTGTCATTAAAAAGATGTCACAAAAATGTATAAAAAAATGTTTATATTATAATTTAGAACTACATGACTACTTTATAAGTCCATGTTTCATAATATCATGAAGTGAAATTAATTTTACATCTAAAAATCTCTTGATATATATGAATCTTTTACATAATCAAAGTGCACAATATTTACCCTCATATTTGCCATTTGATAATGTAAAATTATCATATAAAAACGTGTAACTTTTGGATGAAGCTCACTTTTATCAGAGATCCCTGTAGCAGAACATCAGTCATTCCAAGGACAAAATGAACATTTATATTGGTACTTGTATTAGCTTTAAAAATTTCAAAGAAAAAATGCAAAACTTGGTAGTTACTTTTCCAGTCTTAAATGATTAAAAACTTGACATATCTTGACCTCCAAAACCACAGATTTCAAGCCATTAGCTACCAGGCAATTAAACCCCACACTACAGCTAGCATACATATTAAGAAACTATGACATTTTTTACCTGCGGTCATCATTTCAAAATGCTGCTTTATGTTATCTCTGATGTGCTCAACTGCCTGCTTGGGTGTTTTTTGTTCACTCTCTGCACAGTCTATGATCACATAACTCTCTGTGTTAGTTAGGGTGGCAAGTTGGTCCTCTATAGTCTCGCACAACGCAAATGAATTCCTCAGGGATGCTCGGTCAGTTGTGATGGCCGGAGAATGCTGAAAGACTGACCATTCCTTATTTCTGAGCTCAACACATTGGCCGACTATACTGGAGCAGAATTCAGCGTGCCTTTGCCCTAATTTATGGTTGGGGTTGTTGACCATGTTATCCACCTTCTCACTCAGGGTCATCCATTCACTGGGAATATGGGCATTTTGTAACACATCCGTGGCCCTACGAGTGCTCCCTCTTAACACTTCCAACCCTGTTGATTCTGCATTATTTTTTAAGTCTTCAATGGCCATTCTTATTGCCTCTTTAACACTGAGTGCTAGGACTTTTCTTTCCATTAGCTTTTCACACTTCTTCCTTTGGTCATTGGCCCGTCTGTCCAGCGCCAGGAAGATGTCACAAAGGGGGATGAGGGTTTTAGACTTAGCTTTAGACCCTTTGGAACGCCGACTGCGTAGCGATTCTATCCAGGATTTTTGCTTGGTCAGCTAGAATTTAAAATTGAAATTGATATCTTCTGCTTTTAAATGTTATAGTATCTTATCACAAAGCTCCCATCTTAATTCATTTAATGTATATTTTCAGTGCAGTTAAATAGCCATTCTATCAACAGTGAACTGTTATTATCATATACTTTTAAAGGTACTAGTATTTATCTCAGAATATAAATGAGGTCATTAAAAAAGGTTACCTGTTTTTCGCCTTGCCTTATGTTTTCCCTTGTCTTTAAAAGTGACTCTTTGATATTGTGTGCTTCATTTCTCTCACATCGCCGCCTTTCCAGTTCTTCTGGAGAGGCACTTCCAGATTTTGCCTCTTCAACCAGATTCTGTGTAAAATCCAAGTCAGTTTCAGCCTCTCTAATATCTCTGTCTAAATCACTGAGCAGCGTTTTCAAAACTACATCAGATGGTGTACCACTATTCCCCTCTTGCCATACTTGTAAGATCTGTGAACGTTGATTCTTTTTTGTTTTCCTTATTCTCGCAATATCTTCATTTCTAACGTTTATTTTTTCATCCATCTTTGCAATTTTTTCCTCCTGTTCTTTGTAGGCAACTTCCAACAAACCCAAATCATCTCTGGTGAGCTTGATAGCTGGGAATATATAGCAGTGTAAAAGTCTGAGCAGCATGCCATGAAATTGAGCGTCAGTGATGCTTTTTACTTTGTACTTCTCTAACATCTCCAGTGCATAGTCAAACAACTCATCCAGGTCAGAGTTAAAGTCATAGCATTCTCCTTGACTAAACAGAGTCCTACTCAGACGTGTGGTAGTACTATTAGACTGTAGGCTATCTACCAACTCCTCCTTTACCCCATATGTCCCTACACACCTCTTAGTGAAGGACTTTTGTTTTCTGTTAATGTTCCAAATGGGTTCAGTGCTCCACTGAATACAACGACGATTACAGTCAATAGTAACGGAGTCCAGGATCAGTACTTTAAACCAAACAGCTGGCTCTATCATAACACTCTCAGTTTCATGGTCCAGGGAATCTAATGGAGAGGTGTTGCCTATCACTGGGATGCAGCCGTGGCGAAGGGTGACATCAGGTACTACGCGGGTATGCTCTCCATCTTTTACATTCACCAAATACACATACATGATTACTCTGGAAAAGAGGTAAGTAAAGGAATGAAGGACCTGATTAAATTAAGTCAAGTGCACATATTATATGTTCTTTTTAAATCATTTTCATGTATCTTTTTTATTCAATGGCCACTTCATTAAATAGATGAAAAAATAAGTCAATAATATATCATTTAGACAATAAAGAAACAACGATTTTCGTTTGCACGTACAGATTATGAAGTCTCTTCTCCATGCAAAAAGAAGTAAGCTAACTACATGTATAGTAATCATAATACCTTCTATCTATCTAAAGGCATATCTGTGAATATCTTGTGAGAAATCAATTTGTCGCCCTGGTAGAGGGTACCCTTTCGTTACCTGTCAATATTACTTTTCAAAAGTTTCACAAATGCAAAAGTTCAAAACTTACAAAGTAACTTTCGTTACTGAACTTTGCGGGGGCACCACAGAAAAGTTTTAGATCTAAATGTTCTTGCATTACTTACGTTGTATGCCCAACTTCATTGGCGCAGTCTTATCAGTTAAGTTCCGTTGCTCTTACTCCGTCGTTTTCATCTCTCCTCTGTTTGTCTGAGTCACACCATCACTCATTATCAGTCATTCATCTACCTGACCCGACCTCTAAGAAACTTCCTGCATTGTCTGATCGCTTAAATCGTTGTAAAATATGCCTTCAAAACAAATTAATAAGGTAACTATGTCTACAGACTGTAGCTTTATCACACAATTTCAATTGTTTCATGTCTTTCTCTTTGGTAGACAATTCAATTTTAATTTCAATTAAAATTTTATCATTATTTTGGTGTAAGGGATACCGCAACGCATGCGCATTAGTTGTTACATTATTTCCGGTAATTTTCGTGGTTGCTGTTGAATGGTTGACTGGCCTGTGTTGTCATTTAATGAGATAACATCACACTTGCCACCATTTAGTGGTGTTTGGATTGTTACTTTGATGTGTAAGTAGTGACCGAATGTCAATTTAATGCCGAAAAAAACACGGCAAGTTTGTTATGTTTGACAAGTGAACAATGGTTCCCAAACACCAGCATTTACAATGTATCATGTTGTTGATTTGTATATTTCCCCAACTGTAAACTGTGATAACGCACGCGCTGCTTTGACAATAAAAATCCCTCTGGAGCTTGAAGCCAGCAACAGTTTTGTTATTTTGTTCATGTCATGTACCTGTCTATGTTACATAGTGTTTTAAATATACAGTTATCACATTTTTACTTGTTAACCTTGAATGTTAGTCACTACAGTCACTAATTTTTACTGTTACCCCTTACTTCAGATAAGTCTGTATTTCATTTAATTATTTACTAGTAAATTGTCAAATTGACTCAGATGCATGATTTTACATACGTTACCCCAAGGTTTTCAGTTCACTTATTCCATGCACTTTAATTTATAAAAATAAACTATGTATTTTTGTATGCTTATTAGGTTTCCCATGCTGAAACACATACAAAGATGCAGACAACATGGTCAAACTTTAAGGGTCAAGTGAACTGAAGTAATTTTGAGCCTTCACATACCAAGGCATTTGTAGTACATTTGGACAGTTCTCAGGGGGTCACGTCTTCCTACAATCATTCAGCTATTATGGCGGCAGAACACAGCAGGGATAAAGATGCTCGTGAGAAAGAAGATGATGAACTGAGCATTCCCCGAGCAGCACTCAATAAGATGATCAAGGAATTAGTTCCCAATGTTCGTGTGTCAAATGATGCAAGAGAACTTGTTCTCAGCTGCTGCACAGAGTTTATACACTTAGTCTCATCTGAGGCAAATGACATTTGTAATAAGCAGCAGAAAAAGACTATTTCTCCAGAGCACGTGTTAGGGGGTAGGTTTTGTTGAAGAGCTTAAAGTGACAATTCTATAATCTCATGCTCATTTGATAAAATTTTGAATATAAGCATTGTTAATTATTTTTTAATTTTATTCCATTGTTGATGAAATGATTAACTACAGATTCATAACCTTAAGCACTATTGCGTTGGCATTTTTGTTTTTGTGATAATTGTGATTATAGACTGATTACCGTATGTAAAAGAATAAAAAAACTGTTAAATCACTCCAACACCTAAAGTTAAAGACTTAATGTTTTTAGAAATGGGACTGTTTTCCTTTTAAAATTGTAAGAAAAGGAAAGGGAAAAAATGTTTATTGTAACTGTAAATAGTTATTTTCTTTTGTAGCACTGGAAAGTTTAGGTTTTGGGGCATACAAAGAAGAGGCATATGCAGTATTACAGGAAGCAAAAGCTGTTGCAGCCAAAAAACGAAGACAGAGCACAAGATTAGAAAATTTAGGGATTCCTGAAGAAGAATTGCTTAGGCAGCAGCAAGAATTATTTGCCAAGGTATGAAGGATGTGGTGAAACATATGGTTCCTTTTCAGAGGGTGATGTATAAAACAAGTTTTGAAGAGGAGGGCATGTTGATGTTGAATTGTGCATATTCTGTTCACGACTCACTGGGGGTTCCCCCAAGATTTGGGGTACATAGCATGCTCTTTGATTTGGTCACCAATTTAAAAGCAGTCCAACTACAAATATACTGTCATTCCTCAAAAATTTCACAAGCTGTCCAGCTGTCTTTGAACATATAGGCCGTCTTTTGAGGCCAGTAGCCTCCCAAATGATAGCTGGACTGCTGTCTGGAAAAAAACTTGCCACTCATGTACTTGTAACTTGTAGTCATTTGATTGACATTGTGAATAATTAATTAGTGAGACAGGGAGAAAGAGAGGAGAGGAATTGGTATAGTACTAAGGTATAGTACTAAGTCTAGAAAACATATTACTGATATTTTAACTTTAAATTTGTGTTCCCAGGCACGTCAAGAACAGGCTCTCTTGGAGCAGCAGGAATGGTTGGCCATGCAACAGGCAGCACAAGCAGCAGCACAACAACAACAGCAGCAGCAACAGCCACAACAATCTGTACCACAATTAAATGACAGTAATAATGACGAGGATGATTACAGTTAGTTTAATTCACCCATAACAACCAGTGTTCTTAAATGAACAACGGATTTTGGTCAGGATTATCACTGTGCATTTATGCATATTCTTAATATTTTTAGTGACCAATTCCTTTTGTTTGGAGGAGGGATTCCATTTTAATAGACAGTTGGTTTACACACATTGAGACCATCCTATGTTTGAAGCAACTCTTGTTTATGAGACACGTGATTATAAGCCCATTGTAGGACCAAATTGAATTTAGTCCTTTATCCTTCCTGTGTTATTAAAAAAATAGTTGTTAGCTGACTGTACTGCAGGCTGCAGCTAGTTCAGCAAAGGTGTATGTGCTATTTTATATTGTAGAAAGCGTTATTAATTAGGCCACCCAGAAGTAATGTATATAGAAACATATCTTCCCTATTTAAGGGAGGCCTGTAAGGGACCATCTTTATTTGAGAGTTCATATGGTTTCTGCAAATTTTTAGACAATGCACACCACCGCCAACTGCGGTTTTAAGAGGAAAACCAAGACTAATCTAGAAATCCCTTCTTTTTTGACATCTTTAAATAGTTTGACTTTCAAGGCATAGTCACAAGACTTGTACTTTGAGGCACACAGGAGATTGTGCATGGTTTATTTAATTAGATATAATTTTATTAACACTTTCTTAGAAATCTTATTGCTGTCACTGCCCTATGGATGTTACTTTCTTGCATTCAACAGGAATTATAAGCAAGAAGTGAATGGATTTTCACAGAGAAGACTCCAGTCTGTGAAGAAGTATGCGTTGATATATAGTATCAGCCTGGTTTCATAGGGAGAAGGTTGACTGTTTTGAACAGACTTGTCATTGGTTGTATTATATTTTGAAGCTTTTATCAAGGCAGAGCTGGTGTTTTGTACTGTAACAGTCATCACATAAAATTTCTCTAACACTTGGTTGTTTGTTTGTTGTCTTATGAAAATGCTATCACATAATAACTTTTTTTCTAACAGTGGCCTAATGTGCAACATTGCATTTATTTCAACACATTTTGATAACATCATTAATTTTCCTGGTATCAAAACATGCCCACACTGTCTTACAAATAAAGTTTGTGTACCCAACTTCAGATGGTATTAGTACTTTGACACCCATGCCTTTTCACATCCAAATTTTGACCCCTGTTCATATTCCCACCAGAGGTATTTTACTTTTCTCTCAAAAATACCAGCTTTTATATTTTCTTTGTAAAAGACAGTTAAAGCGAAGGTGATGTGCACAAAAAGCTTGAACATGTAAAATTCTAGGGTGAGCAGCAAGGGCTTTTAAACTTTGCATAAAACTGTCAGCCAGTTGGGGTTGGGCATGACATAGCAAGGGAAGTTCTCATACGTTATGATGGGCGTGGCATTTGTTCAGTAAAGCACATAGGCTACAATGGCCAGATGCATGTGATGACTATATGCACATGTTAACAGTGACTACACAGAAGCTAACAGCTCAACATTACATGTTCTTTATTTACATATGTCCATACTTTCATCCAAGTCTAAATAAGCCATAAGATATGTTTTTGACATGTTTGTGAAGAAATAATACATGACCTGAAAACAAACCTGGAGACTATTAATGTTTCAAACCAAATTTTTGTCCTTTGTATCACAGTAAGCAATAAGTTCATATTCCAGGTAGCATATTTAAGCACACAAACTGGAAAAACAAGCTGTTTTTCAACTCTTTTACCCAGTTATTCCTTAATACACTCATATTTTTTAAATGGAGAAAATAAAACATAAAACCACTACTAGGTGCAATAACAGAAAACTTATTCTGAGAGAACAAGCTATGGAAGATAAGAGTTTCCAGGAAATCCCCCATTCACAGGAATCATTCAGATTGCACCAGGCAAAATATTATATTATATATTCCCAAGCACTGTGATATCAGTGGCATGACCTTCACTGTGACCTTTCCAAGGCAAGGGTCTACTAAAGGAAATAACGAAACTCCATAAAAAATTTTATAGCTCAGATTTTTTGCTATTCAAATAAATATATGAAAATTGTAATCTTGTGCCCCCTGAAGCCCCTTCCAATCTACTAGGTGAAGGGCTCTGATATCATGGGAGAAGCCCCATAAAAAGATTTTTGATGTATTGTCAGTGGCACAAAAGTGGTATTCCATTAATGCCTTGGTACAGTTAGACAGGAGTTCCTCTTGGACCCGTCTTTATTTTGAGCTACTAGTAAATCTGGGTGTATGAAGTGAACTATCAGATACCTCTACCGTACCTGGTACCAATGCCTCATAAAATGAACCAGTTATCTGTATAATTACTTACAGGCACCATGTGTGATAAAGAATAAAGATGCAGCTTCCTTCTTAAAAACCTACAATGAACTGCCATACTTTGGGGACAGAAACTGTTGTTGCATGAGATAAACACTTGAGCTAACAATATGGAATATGCTACATTATTGTCCTTGCAGTAGCTGTAAAATTAATACAGCAAAATGTAGAGCTTAATCTGTTTCTCTCATTTGTCACTCAATAACAGTGACTATTATTTACAAAACCGCAGTTTGGAACTAGTTCTTTCTATTGAGCAGTTAAAGAAACCCAAAATGTGCCACACATCTAAAGCTTTTTTTTTCAATAATATTTATCACTATAATGACTGCTGTATTGATTAAAAAAAAAAAAATTCACAGTACCTGAAGATTTTTAAAATTTTTATAGGAGAAATAGTTTAAGTAATGATATATGCTCTACTAGGAGTGATTTATTACATTTTGTTCAACAATAATCTTTTAATATCTGAGCAATGCATTGTATGCATTTAATATATTCAGCATGTAGAGTTAAAAATAAGAATAATTCTTTTTTTAAGTCTACCGCAATAACACTAATTTTTTTCTTTTTTTGAGATTATTTATTTGCAACAGCTTGAACCTGCTGTCTGAAGCATACTTATGCTGATGAATATAGAAACTTTAAGAATTATAGTCAGTTTGTATATTGTTTATTGTTGTTGTATTTTTATGTCTGTATATCAAGGTACTCCAAAAGGAACAACCAGGTCTTCTTTGTGTTTCACTTTGATTTCTTTCAATGTCTGTGCTGTCCTATCAGCTACTTGTGTAATCTAGAAAAACATAAAAAAGCAAGTAGGGTGAAATGTTGGTACAGAAAAATAAACGCTGTCCAACAGATGTTAAACAATTTTGGAAAAATATGTATACCCAAAACAGAAAAACAAACAAAACCAAAAGGAATATTCAATATTAATTTTCTTCATCACTTTTAGGTGTTCAATTCATGTTTTATTTTCTACAACTGTTTACATGCAGCAACATGAAACTAAAAAAATGGCTGAAATCTAACAGTTCCACACCCTATAATGATTGGCTCAAATGATGACCATTACTATATTAAGCTAATGCACTGACAATATCTTATTTATAACTGGAATTTACTTACAAATTGTATGTCTGCTTGTGACAATGGTGGTGCTGACAGTATGGCATGAGGATTTCCTACACCAGAGGGCAGGGAATGAGGCCTGCTTGGGATAGGTGTCTTATTGCACAACATTGTCAACTTAGAACTGAAAAAAGGACAGCATTATTTATCATCCGCACATGGATAAATAATTATGATAAAACTGACCAATTCTAAGGCAACTAGTTAAGTATGTTAGGATGCTCGTTATATAGTTTTAATATAATTTTTGATGAGCTCTCTCCCTATGTTCTGTATTTACCAGCAGATTTCAAATAGAATTAATAGAAAAAATATATATTAACTGGATCACTGGATAGAGATTGTCTGACAAATCAACAACTTGCAAAGGAAGATCGAAGCACTGAGTGCCAGTTCAATAAACAGAAACAGTATTTATTTATGCTACATTGTTATCCAAAGAAAACGGTACTAGATGCACTGTCATATTTCATGTTGGGCCCAATACTCACCTATACTGTCTTGCCTTATCCAGGTATTCATGCTGTTCCATAGAACGAGCATCTATTGCCGCAACATCTATAACATTGCTGAAGAAAAAGGCAGTGAAGTAATGTTACAGTGATAAATGTTGAAGAAAAATAAATGCAAGCTTAGAGGTTTTCTGGCAAAATGTTATCCTGGGAAATAACTAGAACTACAACTTAATCATAAGCATCAATTTATTACATTCTTTATATAAAATTACACATGAGAAAAAATATCATTTTCACAATATTCTGTGAATGCCAAATATCATTGAGGCAAAAAGTTTTAAACGTCATCAAATAAAAAAAAAATATTCGCAACCATGCTTTCTCATTTATATAGTTTACTGCTCCCATAATAAATCCAGAAAACAAGTTTTCTCTTAAAAATAGGTAAACATGCATGTATGCAGGCACACATCATACCTGGTACACGTACGTTAACCTCTACTGTATTATACTGTATTTTTTTCTAGGTATTCAGTTTTGTGTACCTTATCACCATGGTAGTGGTACATTTGATTACATTTAGCTATTTAGCTATCAATCACAAAGCATATTCTCACCTGGCTGTTTGGTGTAGTATTCTATTCAGTGCTGACTGTTCATCTCCTCTCTGTGAGGCATGGTTTTGTGGACTTGGGAATGAATCACTGGAAGTACAAAAAAACAAGGGTCCGTGTCTTAAAGAGCTGTTCTATACCAGAAGTTGACCTTAAACTTTAGACCAAAATTTTATTTCAGTTTAAGATAAATCTTAAGAAATTCACTAAAAAGTAACTATTTTAATAAAATGAAAATTCACACAGGTATCTCATTCTTGTTATATAAAACACACACAATATTTTATTCGTCAATGAATCAATTAGACCATTAACTGATTTTTATATTTATCTCAATTGAAAGGATACTCAAATTTTGGTCTAAAGTTCTATTTGGAAAACAGGTCCTGAATAACCACTCAACTGGGAAGCCAAGGCACACCGTTGCTTGAAAGGTGTAATGGTATGTTCACTATGGCTAGTTACAAATTTGGTGTCAGTTTTTGAGTTAAATGTCAATAACAGGTGGTGTTACAGAGAGTTCAGGAGGCAATAATGTTACAAACACTTGGTTCCTTTTGATATAGTTGTATTTTCTAGGTTATTAAAGACTCATTACAATCAAGATCAATGCATATTGTTAGTTTAAGAATTACAGAATAAAATAGATAACCATGAACTGTTTCAATTAAAAACTTGCTCATTTGGTGCAATATCATTAAAACAATCATGCTGAATCCAGATTCTCAATTGATATGAATCCAAATCAAGCTTAATATGGAAAGCCTATCAGCCACATTATATTTAATGGTTAGTAATTAGCAGTATACTGTATTTACTCACAGTTTTCAAACACATGCAAATTATTTTTTCAACATTACTAGTTCTACTTGTAAAAATGCATATTGTGCCATGAACTTTATTCGCTTTAATCACTCTGAAAACATATCTATCTGGAATCACAAACAAAACACTGTTTTTGGAAAATATCTTTTTTGTTTGAAATAAAGTGAGTAATTACTGTAACAATGACTTCAAACCCATGCAGTGTTAGTTGTTGAAAATTTGGTTCATAATATTAGCAGATCCTTTGCACCCATTTCATATTTGCCCTCTATCTTGAGAACTTGATAAAATGAGTAAGAGGCACCGCCTGAAAACATGGCAGAGATAAAAAGCAAAAAGTGCAAAGGCATTCACATCATTAATAGTTCATTTCTTAAGTCAGTTTCAAAATAATATCAAAAATTTGTTTTAAATCATACTAGACTAAGTATGCACAATTATCCTTTTCTGGACAAATATATATTGCAACATTACATGTTGAATCATTAGGAAAAAGAAATGGCATAATTGATGTAAGGTAATCTTATCCGTTTCAAATACAGTTTAGTAATACACAGAAATGAGGCTCAATGCAATCTCATTTGGCAATGCACAGTGCCTTCAATCATTCATTTTTGATTTTGAAATTCACTAATGTTGTACATGCAGTTTTTTAAATTGACAAGAAATAAAGACATAAATCTTCACTATTACATTTACTTCTTTCAAATTCTGGAAAAGGAATATTTGTTTTGCAAATTCAAATCACCTGCATTAAATAATGACAAATCCCTTACTCAGTACAATTTTCCTCAATGCAAAATTTCACATTTCAGAAAAAATCAAATTCTCCATAGCTAGACACAGCATTGCAAATGCAAACTACAAACTATAAAACAAGTTTTGAAGTTTTGTTTTCTAGCACATGCTAGCATTTTGTTTATTATAACCATGCTTATCTATGCTTAAGCTATTAAGCTACCATGTCTCTACATTCTTGATTTGTCATCACGAAATTACATTGTATGATTCAAACTTTTCAACTATAATAATAACACAAAATACATACTAGTACAATGGTGGAATCAGAGGTAAAACGACCAGGTAATGAAACGTGGAGCAAAATGAAAGGGGGAACAATTTTCATATCCAAACTTTTGATATATGTAAAAAGTTGAGTTTTACTTCTTTTCAGAATTAATGGATTCAATGCATAACTGATTAATCAAGAAAATTCAAGAATAATACTGATAAATACATTGCCTTAAAGAAAAAAAATACTCATCCAGACAAAGTCATGGAGATTTGGAAGCAATAGTGGGGAAGGTGATGGGTATAGCCAGTACTTGTTTACAAAGGCATTAAATATTCATTTTGACATACTCAGTAGAAATTACTTCATAATGGTGGGCCAGGGAGTGGAAAATTTCAAGTTCAACCTTAAGAAATACATGAATAGGAAAAATGAAGGGTACTGCTTGACAAATTCATTGCCATCAAAAGCACATTCATTTTATTTCATTAAAGCTGTCTCAGTCTATGGGAATCATAAAAGTTCTTGCTCAAACTGGTCATAATTAAGCGACACACCCGCCCCTTACCTGCGACTGGCCCCTGGGGTTCGTTCTGACCTGTGGAATTATGGTGGACAGCTGGACTTAGTCAGTGTTATAGGCTACTTATCTCAGTTCATGTTTTACAAGACTAGTTTTAGAAACCAGCCAATAAACATGTACGTTAACACCAGTTGCACATTGTATAGAGCATGCCACCATTTGAATTTTTCAAAATAATGAATTACTTGTGAAACTGATACTTTGATGTATTGTGCAGATATAATATGCATTGCAATAAAAATCAAGTT
This sequence comes from Lingula anatina, assembly GCF_001039355.2. The sequence continues at coordinate 1,455,119 of NW_019773514.1, forward strand.
GAACATAATTATGATAACAGGTGCTTGTGCATAGTACTAATGCATCAATATTTTCATGTTAAAATCGACAAACAGGTATAAAAATAATTATACATTTCACAAAAATACATAACAAATGCAACAAAATAATATTTTCACTGTAGCAGATAGGGTATACATTATGTAGGTAGAGAGAAATCATGGGAAATCACCTTGGGGACTTTTCCAACAAATCTGCTGATCCAAATTAGGAAAAGGAATGTTTCTGAATCTGGATACTATTTTTTGTTATGTAGAATTGGGTAGTTTTCAATTGCTGGTACCTTCCTGTTAGTACCACTAGAAACTCAACATGGCAGAGAAGACATGCAATGTTAATGAATCCTGACCAACAATAATGCCCAATCTCTTCATGCTGAAAGGGCATTTTCCTCACAATTTTTACAAGCTGATTGAATGTGAAGTAGTGATTCAAAAATGAAATTTGATGAAGGTTGTTTTTTTTTGCTCTAGTAAGATAGAGATGAAATTGTAATATTAATAATATTTTTGCAATTTAAAGATCCCATACTGGGCGAGATTCAATCATAATTCCATCTTTATCTTAATGAGTGGTTGATTCCTTACCTTTTTAAATACAAGTACTTTGTCTCAAGCTCAGGGAATGGCCATTAATTTTCACATTTTCCATACAAACATTTTTTTAAAGATATGCAATGTTTCAAGAAAAAGATTTGTTTCTCTTTTCATCTCATACATTTCTCGTTCTTTCACTGAAATGACATCTGCAAATGCTCCCAGCAACTTACAGATAGAATCTGCAACTTGTGACTTTTCAATATAGAATTTTAAAGGCCCCAAGATGCAACAAAACCAAAAATCAAGAAGCTTGAGAACTAAGTAAAATTAAAAGAAAAAAAAAAAAAGGAATAACTCCCCCCCCAAAACGATAAATTGTGAAACCTAGGAATGTCACGACTCTAAAGGAAAATAAAATGTGAAGGAACCATTATGGGTCATGGATTAATATGCATAATGTTCTCTACCTAGGCACAAGTCTCGGTGAATTGCTACTACCAGGATGGTTGCCTATAAGACTTGAACGTTCATCAGGCTCCTGCTCCTATGGAAATAAAAGTAAACAAAGAAAAATAAACAACAACAACAACAACAACAAATGCTCTCTTCTTGCCTGACAACCTAACTGCCAACTGTATCAGCAATGCAAAGAATGAGAAACAAACAATCAAGACAGTGATTAATTTTTTGTCATCAGCATGATTTGTGGATGAACAGGCACTAATCTGTCTGTAATACATGCATAGTAACAAATAATCTTTTGAACAATATCTGCATTGCTGACACAGTTTCATACAGATTGTCAGTGAAGATTGGCTGGATATGGCTATACCATCTTACCCACCTAGTGACAGGTCTTGAGACATTATTGCTGACAGGGTTGCCTAAAAGTCGAGTTCTTTCATCAGGATCATTGATCTGTAAGACAATTACACTGCTCGAAAAAAATTATGGCAAGCACTTCATGATTGCTATTTTGGTATGCGGGCAACTCTAATAGATATTCAAAGTTCACTTTATAAAGTAAGACAGGTTTCAATATTAAAAATTCTGAAAATATTATGCTGTTCGTTCAAGATGACAAATTATAATATAAATAAACCTCATTTCCATGATACATCTTTTTATCAAATATACCGTCTTACTTTTGGCACAATTTGTATAAAAATGTCAAACCATGTATCATTAAAGATGATATTTACAAGGATTTTCAGTTTGTGATACTTCTTAAGCACACAATTTACCACAAAGACTTACTAAAGTAGTGAGATGGGGGAAAGGGGGGTCACAGACAGACTAATTTTACCTCGGTGAAAGCAAAAGTGCTATATAATTATACAACATTCTGTTGATTTGCACAACTTTTGGTAAGCAGATACGACTCTGTTAAATAGTTCCCGATAGGTATGGTACATAGAAAAACACCATTTAAAGTACCTGTAAACTTGGTAATGTTTACAATATTATAGTGCATAGAGTATAATCTTAAAACCTACAATAACAGTACAACGAATTCTCCATTTGAAGTAACCTGTTAATTGTGTTGCATCTGGCATTACAATTTAACGAAGACAACGACTCAATGATTGTTACATGCTACACAGATAAATGAACATTGTATAATTTCTAGTAGAGAGGTACATGTACTGTACTGCTACAGCTGTACATGTACTAGTACATGCCATCACAAAACTCCCAATGACAGCTCAACCTCAATACACATTCAAAATGCTGTTGTGAATTTTCTACTTTCGTAAGATGTTCTTCGACATGTAATCACCTGGAAGCCCTTGTCATCCGATGGACAGCAACAATTCCCCATAGTTTAGCCAAATCTCATGTACCTCCTTGGTTTCGCATATCAGTCAAGTCGTCTCGCCTCCAAGCCGGATCATGTGACTAGTAATGATAAGAACAAAATTGCCTTCGTGTCATTGATTGGATATAAGAACTTTTGACCTTGAAAGTTTTACTTACAGAACATAACAACATTTATGAGTATGATATATTTTTCCTTGAAACAGTTAAAAATTATATAAATTTCCATATTTAATGGATAATTTGTTTCCGATATTTTATTAGAAACATTTGGTGCTGGACCAAAAAAGATGGCAGCGCCCATGTCCTGCTGTCGCCGAGCACTATTACAGCGTTTTAGGGGCCAAAGCTACTGCATACGTCCGCCTGTTAGACTAAGCTCATCTATTTCCAAAATCTTAAATGGAGATGTAGAGAAAACTGAGCTATCGGTCACGGTAAGTATAGGTAGAACCCTTTATTTATGGACTAATGAAACTTCATTTGACTTCGTTTTAACGAAAACCACCGTATGTACAGTATATATACTGTAACTTACAGTTGTATTTTAGGTTTTTAAAATAAAGGTTTCTTATGTTACCATGTGGTCTCAAAGTCTGTAGTTTATTTGGCCATTCTCGAGCATGCTTATAATCGTCCTGAAACCAGAAATTCCCTTTCTTTTCTACAAATCTTGAAATAATTATACGCTGATACTACTGAGTACGTACTGGATCTAAATTCCAATGAGATAATGCTGGCAGTATAACCGGCTACCTCTGGTACCAGTGGTTACTCAGGAAGACCAGTGAAAGGCACTACAATACATGCACATTACGCTCTTGCGTTCCCCTCTCAAATCCATTGTTGCAGAAGGGAGAAATATGTGACCTATTCTGCATTCTAACAACAGAAATTCTCACCAGCCACCAACAAAATTTTGTCTTTGAGTTGAAGACAGTGTGATACTGACAGCTACCAGGGAATCCCTACAGTCACATTTACTTAATTATTTGTCATTTCCCTATCCATATAACTAAATTGTGCTTGTTTTATGCTACTCGATCTATGCTTGTTACGACACTGGATGGTTGCAAAAGACTAAAGTTGAAATACAATTGTTACCAAAAATCAGATTTAAGAGTTCTAAGCACAATCTTTAGATATGTCCAATTTCAACAGCAGATAAGTCTGCCATAGCAAATCTTCCTGCTGTAGCTAATATGCTGACATTTCTTTATAGGGCTGGGTGAAATCTGTGAGAGATCAAAAGGAAGTGGCTTTTTTGCACATGAATGATGGATCCTGCAATGAACATCTGCAGGTGGTGGCCAGACCAGAGATGGTGGAGAAGTAAGTATGACCAGCGGTCATCCTAGAGAGTAGTAAACATTAAAGGGATAACAATTGTTCATATGATATCTATTATTTACAATAAATACATAGTAAACACCTCACAGAAATATAATAGATTCTATTTTACCACCAAAACAGCGGTTAATGCAATTGTTTTGGAATTTGTGTTTGCCATCACATCATGTGACCTCCATTGATGGCCACACTTTGTAATAATCTCTTAAGAGAATATTATTTAAAAAAACTCTTTAGAAAAAAAAGCAGGGACTAACTTTGAATGTCGCAAAGGACAAAACTTGTTATCTTAGAGGAGTGACCACAGTTTCAAACATGGTTATCCTTCGAGTGTCGAAAACGTAAATATTATATGACAATAACAGTTATAATTATAATAATGAAGACTCATGTTTGCTTTGCCTTTGGTTTATGCTTATTTTATTTAAAAGTGAACTGTGATGATGAACCATTGTGTATAAATTGTATTGGTAAACTCCACTGTCCTGTTATATTTATTTTTTCCCTTTATTTCCTTTTTCTTTTTAGCGTGACATATGGAAGCTATGTTAAAGTTAAAGGGCAACTTGTAGACAGTCCAAAAGACGGACAGACCTTTGAACTTTTAGCAGAGGATTTGAAACTGATAGGATCATGTGATCCAGATGTGGGTAACAGAGGGTTTTGGAATTTTTTTAAGTACAAAATATTTAAAGTGTTAGTGCAAATTATGAAAATAGAACAGTTGGATTTATTTCTATATGTTTGCTACTACCTATACATGTACATGTAACAATAATTAGGGCCCTTGTACCTTTTGACTTCTTGTACATGACATATTATTGACATAATAATGTCTTCTTTTTCTACTTTAGGTTTATCCTTTTAAACCCCGTACACACCACCCCTTAGTGTATGGCAGAGAGTACCCACATCTTAGACCCAGGACCAACATTTTTGGTGCAGCAATGAGGATCAGGAATGCGGCCACTATGGCATTGCACTCATTTTTCCAGGTAAATATGCAGTAGCCCAAACAAGGGTACTGGAAATTGAAATAGAAAAATAGAATTTAAAGAAAGATAAGACAAATTTTTGTTAGATAAAAATGTTTATTGAATTTTTTTCTTTGTTTATTCCTGAATGTCAGATGTCCACTGAATCACATTTTCTGTACATTCAAAGCAGTTTTACTGAATATATCATTCAAATTTTGTATTTGAATTTTGTTTGGCTTGAATAAACATAACAGAGCAAACATACTTTACGCGATCTCATCTTTTTTATTTTTACCAGATTAAATTATATCAACATTACATATTTTTGTTGTTAAGTGTTAATAAAGCACAAGACTAGAGTCATGACATAAATAACTTGCTTACCTTTCCTAATGCAACACATGAATACAGGTAAACGTTGGAAACAACCTGTTCATACATTTACAGTATTAGATTATGGATAGGTTTAATAATCACATCAATAATTATCATTTTTACTCTCAACTGTTACAACAGAGAATTCCATACTTTTATTTCCTACAGAGTGTCTAGAATATTATTGTTCTGGCTGTTTTAGCAAGAAGGTTATCTACATGTGCACACCCCTGTCATCACTACCAACGACTGTGAAGGAGCTGGAGAAGTGTTCCGAGTAGAGGTGGGACAATGTTTTTGTGCTTGTGTTAACAACTGACCCAATTTACACATTCTGTGATGGACCATGTTCGTGACTGAACAAGCTTCAATTAAAAATTATCATAATAGTCTTATTGGTGTTGCCAGCTCACCAGATTTGGGAAAATAAAAATCAATGTTTAGGTGTATTCCATTAGACTAATACATTAAAATCAGTAGCTTAAAGACTAATTTCAGGCTTATTTTGTTCTGGTTGTAATCACCTGCTTATTTTATTAAATAATAAGTTTTTATGATAATAAAAGTAAGCTCATCTAATAATTTATATTATAGAATATATAATAATATTATGCAAAAATGAACCTATTAGTTGGTAACTACATACTAAGAATAAGACAGACATGATATTTATTTTCAGTTTTAAATTAAATTCTTGGTCTTTTGTTTCATTTACAGTTTACATTGTAGTAAGTTAACTGAATAGGTGAGTCATAAATGTGCAACAAAGTTTTCTCTATTTGATGGTAACCGTAGATTGTGGAAAATCTCACAAATACTGGTATTGTAATGAATTCAAAAGTTTAAATGTGAAATCCTACTAAATTTCAATGTTTTGTTTCTCCACTAAAGCCTCACAGAAAAGAAATCATGGAAGACATAAAAAAAGAAGATGAAAAAGAGGGAGACAGTAGTAATCCACATTTCTTCAGTGCTCCAGCCTTCTTAACAGTATCAGGACAACTCCACCTAGAAGTATTGACGGGGTATGTCTTGAAGTTATGCTGCCACCTTGTGGCTTGAACATGAATTTATTATATGGTGTTTGTATATTTAATGTGCAAATTAATGTATGTCACAATTCTGGGAATAAATTCATCAATTCAAACTGTTTTCAATGTCACTTCAGAAATTGATTTTTCCATTCTAAAAAATCATATCCAACTTTATATACCATTTATAAGAAAGTAAAACAAATAACATACGGTTACTTTTTTTTAGGTCATAACTAAAGTACTTATTGAATATTACAAAGATAATTTGTTTTTCAGTGCTTTTTCTAAAGTCTATACCTTTGGTCCAACTTTCCGTGCTGAGAACAGTCGTGACAGGCTTCACCTGGCAGAGTTTTATATGGTGGAAGCTGAGCTTACAGATACACACTCTTTACACGATTTAACAGAGGTACATGTTAGGAAATACATTTGGAATCTAATTTACACTTTCACTGATTAATCAATAGATTGATCAGATAAATAGTCATTTTGTGTTTAATATATTTTCTTCTTACAAAAAAATTTTTTCGGATTTATTTTTGCATTGTGTTGTCATTTTTTTTAAATGCTTTACTTTTCCTCAAATGGTAGTTGTTAAGTGTAAATAATGTTAACTGTCAAAATTTTAAAAAGAGCAATCATTTTGTTTGTTACACTGCAATATAACAAAAAGTCTTTTGCTGTGTTTTTCTTTCAGGTCATTGAAAAAACAGTGAAACACACAACTGAAGCTCTTTTAACCAATTGCCAGTCAGACATGAAGACATATTTCAAACACGTTGCTCCAAGTGAACACCATGTGAGTAAGATATAATTGTCTTTTGTTCATCTGCAGTTTTTCAATTTTCTGTAACGTTTATTTAAAAAATGTCTAAAAAGGAGTCAGGGAAGTTTAGTGGAGAAGATGGCAACAGAAGTAGTAAGATTATCAGTTTCCAACATTGTATTTATTCAAATATAATTGTTATTATATCAACTGTTATGTATAAGTGTGGTTTACTATGAAAATGTACCTTTGCCAGTATTGTTATATCATTAGGCTGAAGGTCTTCTAGAGAATAAATCATTATGGTGAATTGTGAGGAAGAGGGGGGGGAGGGACAGAATTGCAACTTCAAAAACTTTATATTGAGAATAACTTCTTGGAAATAAACTTTTCTGTTATGATAATTTCATTATTAGGTATTGTATTTTTAGACCCATCTGAAAGAAATGCTGTCCAATGATTTTAAAAGGTAAGAAAACTCATATTGTTATCAAATAAATGTTTGATTGCTTTTAATCCAGAAATGTTTGCATGGTAGCAAAATACAATGATGATGAAGTGGAATGTAAAACAAGCTCACCTTAAAATCTCAGAGGTATTTTGAAAAATACTAAAAAAAGTCCTTCTAAGTGTCGTAATGTCTTTCTTTAAGAAGAAACAAATAAATGAAAAAAAGATTGTTTTGCTGTTTAACCTAACAGTGCAGGAGTCATCATAATTACCAGTTTGAGATTATTATTATTATTTTTTTTTTTTTTTGCAGCATTACCTATACAGAAGCAATTGAAATATTAATAAAGCACAATGAAGAATTAACTTTCAAACTACAGGTATGTACTAATATGTAATGAATTATTTAAAAAAATTATTGTTTTCTTTATTACCACTTTAATACTTACTTTTACTGGCAGATTCAGGAAACCTCGGTTGATATGCATATTTTGCTTCTGATCCCTGGCACCAAAGGGCTCATTCTCAATATTAATGAAATTATTGTCTACATAGATTGTTCTAACACTGCAGGGATTCTTGCTAAATGCAGTCAGATTAACATGCCTCCTCCTGATGTAAAGTAGAGTGCACAAAAGCAAATTGGATTATATGAGTATGTTAGAAACTAGAGGAAGCATGTTAATCTGTTAAACTGATTGCATTCGGCGAGAGTCCCCATGGAGCTGGAGCGATCTTCGTAGAACGACAATTATAGTTTCATTGTGAATTAGTCCTAAGCCTGGATTCCTGCTAACCATATGATGTTCATGGGCTGCCCCGGTGTACCATGAAAATCTGACTCCCCTAAAATGTGACTCCCCAGTCAGATTTTCATTATGAAAATGTGACTCCCCAGTCAGATTTTCATAATGAAAATGTGACTCCCCCTATGAAATTTTGACTCCCCCCAAAAAAACATTCATTAATTAATTTTTCATTATGAAAATCTGACTGGGGGAGTCAGATTTTCATGGGAGTCAGATTTTCATGTTACCCTGGCTTTGAAACCTAAGGAAATTACTTTCACCTACACTGCATTTTTCTTTGTAGACCGATTTTTTTTTTTTTGACAAAATGCAATTACTCATTTTTTGACATGGCTGTTAGATTATATTTGGAAGGTGATTTGGTAGACACTATGCAGCTATTATTTTATTTCCCATCTTTAATTTCAACAGACAATTTTACATTTATTTTTGCATGGAGAGATGTTTGAATAACAAATACAGCAAATGTGCATTAGCGCAGATAAGTAAGTTATTCAGAAATATTCAGTATGTGAGGTATGCTTTTTAAAACAAAACACTCGGAATATATGAATAATTTGTTATTATTTTTGATTTACAGTGGGGAGATGATTTGAAAAAAGAACATGAAAAGTTTCTGGTTTCTCACTTTGGCTCTCTTCCTTTGTTTGTCACAGACTTTCCATTAGAACTTAAACCTTTTTATGCAAGAAGTAATGAAGATGGAAAAACTGTAAGTATATCTACTTTCTTTAGCAGACAATTTCGTTATTTAAGTTAATAAAAGAGTGCTGCATGATAGAAAGTTGGGCACTGTTATGATTTTGTGTCATTCATGACACAAAAGTGTATATATGGTAGAAGTCAAAGCAGTATATGGAATCCTGTTGCATAACACTGTTAAACTAAGTCTTATTTCGTTGATGTTTTTGGAAGGTAGACCATGCATTTAGGTTTTATGATGTATAGTTACAGTAACTGTTCTTTTATGTCATTTAAATGAAAATTGTTCCAGAAGAGCAATGTATAGCTTACACTGTACTGAAAATATGTTTTCTTTTTTTGGTGTGCACTTTTGCATAATTATGATGTTTTAAATGTGTGGTGTACAAAAGTCGTTCACAAACTATTCTTTCATTCCTGCAGGCAGCAGCAGTGGATTTATTAGTTCCAGATGTTGGAGAGTTATTTGGTGGAACTATAAGAGAAGAAAGATATGACATACTGAGAGAAAAAATAAACAAATTAGGCCTAGAGGCAGATCTGATGTGGTAAGTATAAAATTTGGGTTGGTGATTTATATGAACTTTTATTAACATCATATACAGACTGATTTGTTGGTGTACAGACCCTCTGTAATTTTTTAGTTTTTCTTTTTCCTGCAGGCACTTACAATTTTATTGACTGTGTCATATAGTCATTTTTAATAAAAATATTTTAGTAATCCAAAAAATTCAGTAGTTATGTATCAATTTGAAGATGCCCTCTTTGAATAATAACATGGCCCTTATTACATATCTTTCCCTTTGTTGTAGGTATTTGGATCTCCGTCGGTTTGGCTCTGCTCCTCATGGAGGGTTTGGTATGGGCTTTGAGCGCTACCTGCAGTATGTATTAGGACTTCAAAATATCAGAGACACTATTCCTTTCCCTAGAACTGTAAGGTCATGTAGACTCTAAAAGTGCACATCTGTCACAGCTGAATTTTTTTTTTGTCTCCTTCGCCCATCGTTTTTTTTTTTTTTTCATTTTTGACAGGCACCCAAACAAATGTCCACTGACTAACCAACAGTTTCATTTTGAAATGAAATGGAATGAAATTGTCGTTCTTATTTTTCTCACTTCATTTTTATCAGTTATGACAAAATGCCTGTTATTTTTTGTTAAGAATAGATGCTGAGACGATGTGAATTTTTCTGCATTCTCAGTATTCTTTCAGTTGTACTTGATAAAAGACCATGACATTGGAAAAAAATGTAATCAATGTATAAAGAATTGTGCAAGCCATTGGATTCTTTTAACTACCAGTGTTATGGAGAATTGTTACACTGAATTTTTAGTGAAAGACTTAGTGCTATTTTCACATATGCAGATGTATAATATAATGCAAACCTTTTTCCCTTGCAAAACAAGGAGATAAAAATCTGAGAAATATGCTACAATAGTAAAAAGTAGTTTACTGAAAAAATAATTTTGAACTTACATAAAGTTAAATGTTTTGATCATTTTAAGAGTCAATGTCTTGTTAGTAGTCCTTATGATTGAGGAAATCGGTATGTTATGAAAATATATTTTTTGTTGACTTGTTGTCAAGCTGGATAGGGTAATTGTTTTGTTTATCCTTTTTAATTTATTATCATTCTTACATTTATCAATCAATAATCAACTTAAAATTACTTATTGTAGTTGGTTTTTCTTGTAACTTCTGGGAAACCTTCAGTGTACAGAGTTTTATAATACCCAATAAATTTGTACAGCAGTACAATATTTAAAATACATGTTGAAGTGTATTTGAAATATTTACTATAATACAATAATTCTTACTATGTCTCTTTGGAGGAAATAACATTATGCCAATGGTCATTGTCAATTCTGAACACTTTGAACACAAGAATTATTAAAAAAACAATTATAATAAAATAATAGGTGCCATGTTTTTAAACTTAGGTTAGATGTGAGAGCATATGAATAACAAGAAGTATGTCATATACTTACTATTAAGTAATTAAGTGCAAATAAATTACACAACAAATTTATGACTGAATGAAAAAATTGAAGAAGATTCATGAATTTTAGTAATAATGTCGTAACGTGCTAAACTATTGCTCCATGTTTGAAGATTCCAAGTTTTTATTAATTAATAAACCAATGACCATTCTACTGTGTAAAAAAGCAAAACTCTGAGTTAGCACAATTTTCCCTATTTGCTCTATTTTCTGTTAAGCTAGCTAGCCTGAAGTGCACTGTGTATTTGTTCTGCTAAAGCCTTGGGATCTGAATGAACAAGAAGGCATGTACTCCAAAAATAATAAGATTCTAATTATTTTTTCAGTTTGAATGTGATACGTATTAAACAAAGCAGTTATAAGTTAGTTAATATATGGAAGAAGCACAGAGACACTGTGATTAAAGCAGTGAAGATGCGGCTGGCATAACCTGTCATGACTTGCAGCAAACCCAGTTAAAGGCCCTCAGAGTTAGTAGACAGTCCTGTAGATTATGGCAAGTCTTAGAGTAGATGTTCAGGGACGGATTAAGGCAGTCTCCTTGGTGTTTTGGAAGACGGTCAGATTTTCAAGTTTACACTGTTGGGCGTATAATTTTTTTCTGTCAGAAGACAGTAAAAAAATGGAGGATGGATCAACAAAGATAATTTGGAAGACTCTCAGAAAATATCTTTGGGTCTGCTCTGGATGTTGTTTATCTACCATGATATGAAGCAGCCTGCAATGGTGAATATATGCACTGGTATATGACTATAACAATTTCATTTTTTTTTTTGAAAACTAAAAAGGTCAGTATACAATTTTGTGTATGTCTTACATTTTCTTTATATCTGATACCATAGTCTATCCTTTGGTCTAGAGGGACAATGATATCACTTTTCAAGTGATTATGTCTCTACCCTTTGCTAAAAAAATGCAATTTCACTGAAGAAGAAAATGGAAGTAACAATATCTTAGGGTGCATTCCCAGAGATTTAGATCGATCCAGAGATTTAGATTTAGATCCTGGGGGTTCACGCTAAATTGCAGTGCACACCATAGTTAATTAGCCCCTTACAGCTTTTAGTAGGCGGGACAGACGCTTAAGCCGTCTAAGCTGACAGTAATCTAGTGAGACTCCCCACAGGGATAATTCAATCTAAAATCTATGGGAATGGGGTCCTAAACTCTGTGTTTCATTCATTAAACTGGCTTACCAGTTTTCAACTTGGTGAGTTTATCCATGTATTATATAATATTAGAATTTGGGACTCAATGGAATGATGATTGGTAAAATGAGACCCCAGGGAAATTGGTCAATTGTGTATTTTGGACTTAAAGCCTGTGTATAGTCCCTGTGGAATGCTTAATCTGAAAAGCATAAAATGACTTGTTTCTACAGCTGAAGGTACGTCTTTAAAGCAATGTTTGTGTACTTGAAGTCTGTCAAGATTGTGTATCTTGAAATAAATGGTGCTTGGCCTGTTCCTCTTGGTCATCACTGTTGGCTGTTATCTTCTCATTAGCTGAAGAAGCAAAAAAAATCTATTCACTTGGTCATTGATATTTTATAAGAGCAAGTATAGGAAGTATAGGAAGTTCAAAAGAAGAAAAGTAAGACCTAAGATGTGCACAAGAACATAATTATATTATTCTTTTATTCAGATTGTGCAATCAGGTTCTTTATTCTTAGACATCTTTAGGTCTCAATTTAATGCTGTAAAATGCCAGGAACAATATAACAATGGGGCACAGGTAAACTATGTGCAAACCAAACATTCATGATTTGATCTCATTAAATGTGACATTGTTCCAGCTTGTGAAAGTATGCTAATCCTTGTGCCCTCTCCCCCCCCCATCCCCCCCAGCTTGCATTAAGTGTGTTAGACTTAATGTAACCTCCTTTACTTATTTTTGAGGACATATGCAGTCACTTAAATTGAGCAAGCACTGCACTGGGGTTGCAGATTTTCTCACCATTATCCCTTAGCTGCAATTCAGCTGGATCTTTCTTGCCTGTGTCTTTTTGTGGCTCACTGTGATGCTTCTTATGTAGAACAAAGTGTTCCAATGGCCAAACAATGATGAGCGCAACTAGCGCAGAGATTGCAAAACTTCGGAACATGATAACTCCACCATATTTGTTGTAGATCTGTCCAGCTATCAAGGAACCAATGCCATAACCTGAAAGATTTACAATGTATATTTATGCAATTTAAACTGTGACACTTAATAATATGCCTCAAACAAAATGTGTAGTGTAGACATCAACTTAGCAAGCTGCAGTAAACTCTGGGGACCCAGGACATTGTAAATAAATATACAGGTAGTAAGTGAAGAAGAGCAGGACAGCCTTCTCCTCCCCTCCAATAAAATGGAATGTTTTTTCTTTTCACAAAGAGTTCAGCATTAAAAGAGTTCTGCATCAGCCATTCATTTAACAAGTTCCAAAAATAATTATTATTTTTTATTTCTTGTTTTGATATGATCTCTACTGCGGCCCACATTTTCTAAAAAGAATGCTTACCCAAACTCCAGTGCAATCCTCCCACCAGACCTTGTAAGGTAGCAGACATTCCTGGAGGTGCAATGATATCTGTATACTCCGTAGCAGCAGCAAATAACAAACCATAAGTAACAGCATGGGTGGGCTCTATGAGAAACACGTACCATGGATTGGTCAGAAATGAATACGCTCCGAGCCGAATAGCATATACCCCCATGGTGATGAACAGAATTGCCTTATGCCCAATTTTGTTGATAATCCATCCAGAAAAATATAGCATTGGGCTTTCAGCTGCACAGTTGACAACCAAGGTCAACCCCATGAGTACCTTGGGGCTACACAGCTCCCCAAGGTACCAAAAGAGAAATGTGTGGAGAGCACCTCCATGCATACCAAAGATGAACATAATTATCAGAAAAATACAAATCTCTGCATCTTTGATCAACAGTGATAGATTCTGCATCATCTGAGTACAATGGATGTCCTTCGGGATGTTCATGAAGTAGCCACTCACTGCAGCAAGCATTGACAGAGACCCAGATAGGATGAAGGCTGCATAGAAGTTGGGCTCTGAAGTTTGCTGAGTAAAGGAGTCCATGAAGAGGCCAGAAATTACCGCAAACATAGCCCAACCAAGTGTACCAAATACTCTGGTACGGCCCCAACTTGTTCTGTGCTTTTCAGTTAATATGCTTAAAGACATGGCATCTGCTAAAGGGAGGCACACTGCCTGAAACATCTGAGAAAGAAGATACAGAAGGAAGAAAAGCCCAAATGTCAAACCCTTGTCATTGACTTTTTGTCTCTTCTGAGGTGTGCTTTCCTTGCAGGCCAGATCACACTTCAAAGCCAATGGATCCTTTACCTGAACACTGTCAAATTGTGAACTATTCACTTCAAATGAGTCAATGAGGTACTGTGGGCATTTCATTGCAGGTGTTAAATCAAGTTGAGCTTGAGTGACATTTTCAGCAATCAGTTGTAATGATACATTTTGCATCTGCAAGCTTTCAAAGTTCTCATAATCTTGGCAATACGCAGTTCTTTGGAAGCAAAGTTTTGCGGCTTCGGTGTTATTATCAGATATTGTACATGTTAACGAACAGTCGCTTATGAAGTGCAGATAATTGCCGTCCTTATTTGATTGTGGGCACTTATCCTCTTCAGTAGGAGTGTTGAAATCCAATTCATACAATTGGCATTTACTGACAATAACATTACTATTATTTGCAAATAAATACACCCTGACTGGTTCCTGCCCTGCTGAAACCTGTGGCACCAAAAGACACATCAAGCCAAACACCGCACCAACTACTGAGGTCAATATCAGGACAAGTTTGTGTTTGTGGAATTTGTCTGCCAGCATACACCACAATGGTTTGATGAAGAAACTGATGAAAGGCATCGATCCATAGACAATGGCAGATTCCGATGCACTAAGACCTATGTGCTGCATGTACAGCGGTAGGTAAGGTACCAATGACGCCATTGCTGAAAAAAATCTGTATGGTTATTTTAAATGGGATTTTACTGCAATCAGATGTATCACAGAAATGGTTTTACAAATATCAATTCAAATTCAGATTTATAGAAATAAATATCACAGTAAAATATAGAGTAGCCTAATTATGCCATTAATAATTACGTCAGTGTGTTCTATTCTTCTTTTTGTTTTAAATGCTGCAGATAAGAGTAATAATTCTACATACAAACCTCCTGTTTTAACGATGATTATTTGCTCTTTTTAAGAATTATCTGAAATGTTTTGACCTAACGAGATAGTGACCCAGTGCAAGCCTTCGGATTCAAATTTGGCAGAAAAAATAGCCAATGCCATTCTCACAAGTACAATGTATGTGCAGTAGTATCGACCTAGCATGAGTTTGTATTTTTTTTCTTATTTTTCAGCTGGAGTCTCAAGTCCATGTTTGGTAGACTATGCAACATTATATCTTCAGAGGATAATAAAGATGGTTTATGATAAATAACAGAGAAAAAATTGGTCGAATTTATGTGAGATCCTTTTCTCGTTTGAATATGGGAAATGAAAAGCTTTTGAGTCTGATATAAACGGTGATATAAAACATGTTTCAAATCTTATCACGTACAACTAAGAAAGCACTCAGGGATTTCAGATTTCTCATTATTACTAATTATTCAGTCATCCACTAATTAATTAGCTAAATATCATTATTTTAAAGTATTCCCTTTTTTCAGTATTTAATAAGTTAATCACCGCCAAAATCCATAATTTTATTAACCGACAAACAGCAAACAGAGCCGAAAAGTTATAATTACATTCGTGGCGGAGGCAACAAATGTGACGAATCCAACGAGTACGTTATGTCCATAGAGAAATGACCCTAAGGAGCGGATTTAGGCCGTTTACTGAGTCTTGTGGAAGACGGTCAGATTTTCAAGTTTACATTGACGAGTATCTAATTTTCCTGCCGGAAGACGGTCAAAAATGAAGAATGGATCAACAAAGATAATTGGGAAGACTGTCGGAAAATATCTCTGAATCCGCCTCTGAATGTATGTGTTTAACTTACCAGCCAAGAAAAAGAAGTAATATAACTTGCATGGTAGGAGCGGAGTGTTGATTTTCACCGGCCTACACTTCATTGTGAATCACTGAAGTAAAAAAAAAAAAAATGACTGAAAAAGGAGATATATATTCTTTACTGGATCAATTTGCAGTGCATGTCTCACTCTAAACACAATACAAAGGCACAGGTAAAATAAACAGTCTACATATAGCAGAAAATTTAATTATGATAGTGGAGCTATACATGTAGGCACATTTAGGCATAAGACAAGATGAAACGTAAATGAATAATACATGAAAGTCACTTTCAACCGTCATCTTGTTTACCTTTGTATTGTATGGCTCTCAGTCATAAAGTTAATGGCAGCAGCTAGCAGTTAACCGCGGCCATATCATCCTTGTCTCCTTGCCTTGTATAGTAAACACATTTATATTCTAAGGTTGACTCCATAGTGTCTGCTTTAACCAAATATAATGCGCGACCTATTTATTTCCGACAACAATTTTGTACATATTCTCTCAATGAGAACGCAGCCATAGTCTCCAATGTACTAGTATTAAATGGTGATATAAATAGAAAAGATCTATCACATGACGTGAAATGCATGCTGTGCATATATCGGTCTTCACAATGCACAGCAAAATATTAGAGATGTACAAAAAAGAATCGTCACGCCATTCGTATTACGTGTAGCACTTACCTGTTTTTTTAGCAATAGTGTGTTAGCCTACATATTTGCCAAAATAACATACCAGTAGCTGCAGTAGCTGTGGCTAGGTTACCCTATGACCTGATTGGCAACGTGCGTCGTGTTACAACAAAAGAAGGGTGAAAACAGCATATGCGTCGGTTGTATAGCCCTCTGTTATCACGGGCCTCTAAATACACAGGGGGCTATACTTAACATATACTTAAAGTATAGCCCCCTGTGGGAAAACACCCAATCGGCTCGTCTGGCGTCATGTAACTACACTGCCCCTTCCCTCCTCTTAAACGGTGTCTCTGTAGTACCGGTACATATACTTTCTTCATACTGACTACGCCAGACTAGCTGAGCTGGTGAAAATGTGCAGAAATAAAGTAATAGCAACAATAAAAAATTACATAGATAAATATCATCAAAATTATATGTATAATATACATCGTCATTACATGTACATATCCAGAATTTCATATACATATGCTAGGTGCGCTCTTAATGTCGGGTCAACTTCTCATAGCACTGATCGTACGCTAGCATCATACTGCAAGTTTGGTATATGTCACAGGCCAGGTACCAATCTAGTCCGCTTCCTAACAGGCCCACGTCCCAATTGGGTCTTTGCATTGTTAACAGCATAATAAGTATGCTAATTGGCCAAGTAATTTACATGTCCAAACCCATTTTCTCCATGACATACTATGGCTTGTGTTATGAAAGTTATACCCCATTTACACTGGACGGCGTCCTTTCTGCGACCATGAAATTTGGCATCGCTGTGGTCTTAATAAGGAGGCACGAGCATTAATTTTGTATCAGAATGAATGCTCAATGATCGGCCAGTTGTCGGGACGTAAAGCATTATAATTTTTTAACTCTCAAATGGGGCCGTACTGCTGGACGCAGAAAGGACGCCGTCCAGTGTAAAGGGGGCTTTAGTGTTTGTAAGGAGATCAAAGTTTTCTGCCCGGAATGCTCACGGCTAGCATTAGACCTGACAATACCAAATTCACCATTTACACTGGACGGCGTCCTTTCTGCGTCCTTTGTGCGACCATGAAACTGACCAGGACGGCGTTGGACGCTCAAAGAACGCACGGTGATCGCTAACAATACGTTTCTCGGCCTCGGTTACTTGAAGCAAGGTGAGATAAAAAGGTCACATCGACGGCAACTTATCCACCGTGGCACAGCGTTGCATATGTTTCCTGCAGGCAACACATGGAGGAGCAGATTAAAAAAGGCTGAGGACCAGGGTGTCATTGAGAAAGTTACAGGCCCAACAGCCTGGGTCTCTCCCATCGTAGCCGATCCCAAACATGGGAAATTGAGAGTTTTTGTAGATACGAGTGGAGTAAACAATGCATACCAGTCATGTCTCTTAGAAAAACCAAACTACCAGTCGCTTATTTAGGGCTGTTTAGTGCTAACTGGAGAACTCGTATACATATTGATCAATATAACAAGTAGTATATGTTGTATTCATTCATTCCGCTTAAAAGCATTCTGCAAGGGATTATACCCGCTAAAATGATTTTTCTTGGAAAACAGCAATTCTCTCCTACCCACGAATCATTGCTTGAGCCATTCCTGCATTTGGGTAGTGAACACCGTTTCATTTCATTTTCAGTCTGATAGTCTAGTTTTAAATGACTGGCCAGCTGTTTAAACATCTGCCTTCCCATGAATTAATTTTCACTTAATAAGACTACAAAATAGCGCGGTATTTTGCATCGCAGCCCTGTATATTATCAATTTTTTTTTTATTTTGCATATTATTTGCGTTTCCTTAAATTGCACTTCTCCATTTGAAGAAAAAAAGGCAAAATGCAGATGATTCTTACATGTATAATTAATAGCAGTCTTTGAAACAGCGTTATGCAGTATTTAGTTATTGATTAATCGAAAGATGCTGAGCTGAGAACAAAAAACTCCGGTTTCTTTGCTGGGAAATAATAAAATATTTCGTTTTGTTGGGTTTTCTTGGTGGGTGACAGATACAGTCTTAGGTTAACTTCGCCATTCCTTGCATACCCTTAATTAAAACATTTGTATAATCTTGGTCCGTATAATTACAACGCTAAGGGAACGGTTATATCGAGCAGTGACAACTAGCTGGAATTCAACAATGACGTTTATATCCAGGAAAGTCACTTATCTATTGTCCTTCATACAGACTTGACATTTAATATGGAATATTTCGGTTTCGAAGGTATGCCTAGGTGAAAATGCATTCTTTTTTTCACAAACTCCGATCTCATATAAGATATGTGATTGGAGAAGTGTGTAGTCAGGTGTCTCGCTACCAATTAACTGAATACCAGGTTTGTTGCGCTGCTGCATTATGTAATATGCAGTGATTTAATTGGGTAGTGCTCCTTTGGGCTGGTCAAAGCTTGGGTTTGGCAAAGCATGGTTNATATATATGAGTGTAAACAAATGATTTGAAATGCGGTAAAATATAAATGGTTGCAAGAGGTCCATTCATTTTTAAGTAAAAATAAAAAAAACTTTATATTAACAATACGTTGATTTATTCCACCTAATGCTCAGCAGTCGCATTTTAAATTACGCATGGTGAACAACGATTAATGGGAAACAAAGTACGAGTATTACGTGGCCCTATATGTATGTATATTAAAATTCGCACAAATGACATTCCAAACTTATAAATAGACAACTAATAGATATGTGAATAAATAAATCCGATAGTAAATAAATAAGACAAAGTTGCATTCGACCTTTGTGATAGTTATTTATTTATGATAGACATATAATGGAAACGGGTTCGCCGCAAATCCATCAATAAAACCGAAGTGATAACATTTGATAGCTTTAATAGGGTTCTAATTAGATCAGTTAGAAGGAAGGTTCATTTATTTTCGACTAGTCCGCAACAGATGATGTTATTGAATTTTCCAAATGGTATAGATTGATTACATGTAAAAAGCGATTAATTGCGGTAAAAATGATGTGGTTTTAATGTTGTTGGTCACCCTTTTTTGCCTCGTGCGCAACCACACCGCTAGCCTTTCTATTTTTTGCGTATACTGGGGGACTATGTACAGGGTACCCTCTACCAGGGCCACAGATTGACTTTTCACAAGATATTCACAGATATGTCTTTAGATAAACAGACGGTCATTCTCTGTGGCTTGTGGAAAATTTGCCTATAATATCTACCACCCTGGTAGCAATGTATTTTTAAAAGTTGAAAATTTAGTGCCAGTTAACGGATCAATAACGGTCTCCTTATACCCCCTTTACACTGGACGGCGTCCTTTCTGCGTCCAGCAGTACGGCCCCATTTGAGAGTTAAAAATTATAATACTTTACGTACCGACAACTGGTCGATCATTGAGCATTCGTTCTGATACAAAATCAATACTCGTGCCTCCTTATTAAGATCACAGCGATGCCAAATTTCATGGTCGCAGAAAGGAGGTTGTAGTTTCAAGGGGGTTTTATGCTCACGAGAGGTTCACAAACACTTGCAATGTGAGTATATGCAACGTTCGCAGACAAGGGATTTTTTAATGCAACTAATGTTAAGTTCCCAGACAAAAGATCAGCATTATGTATACACAATGAAATATAATTTATTCAATAAAAGAACATAATGACAATGCCATAGTCACCTCTATCATCAATGAATTTTTAACTCAAAAACTTAAAAGTACTTTCATCTAGACTTTTTATCATGTAATTCATTTAATTTGTCTTATCATTTTTCTGAATAATGTCATTTGTACAAGATAAACAACACAAAATCTAATCAATCGTTCTATTATCATATGTCAAACAGTGTTCAAAAGCAAATGTTTTCAAAATAGTACCAAGGGTATAGCACCGGGGACTGCACATCGTAATGCCAGCTAGAGTGGGTTCCTGTCAGTCCCCTCAATTATATGAATATTCCTTAAAGAGACATAAGAAAAATACAGGTATACCTTATAAACACTAAATACGACTTGAACATAACAATCACTACACGTTAATAACAAAGAGCCCATCGGTAATTGACACATGACATAGTTACGTTTGGATAATATTGTGTTTTAGTGAATCAGACATATTTAATCGCTGGTGTCAGTGTGCTGTACACATGTTTAATTATAATATTATTAATCATGACAATAATTAATTTCTTTGAAAAGCGTTACACAAACGTACTGCTTACAAATGTACCTTATGCAAATCCTAAGACCCACAATCAAACTAAACTATAAAAAACGTAATATAAGATAAAAGAGACATAAAATTAACCATAAAATCATTTAAATAAAGAAAGTTTACACTAAAAGGAGTTTACGCCACAATCAAAAGACACCCTTGACCACTACCAGTATACAAGAAACTTCAAATTTCCTGGAAATTACATCAATTTATCTATTATCAGACAGGCATATTGTACCTAAACTGTTGAGATAAGTTCTAATAAGAATGACTTAAAACTCAAAATGAATTAATTTGACAGTTATTTTTTCAACGGTTTTAGATGAACATATACTCCCCTAGAAAAAAGTTTCAACCTTACCGCAATTATGTACATTGCTACAAGGGTACCTATAGTTTCAATTTTTTGTATTTCATAACAGCTAGGAAACCGATCAACGTTACAATTGGAAATTGGGGGTGTAAATAGCATAACATTGAACTACCTAGCGAAACCATTGGAATGCTCCACCACCTATTATTTTTTAAATTCGGCTCCTAAGTGAGAGGAATACGTTCTTTGCCAAGGAGGTCGACATAGGAGGCAGTTTTGACCTACGGTATTGCCAGCAGGTTGGGTTGTTTCAGAGCACATCGACGAAATTGCCTTTGTGAAGTAGATTGAAGGAAACCACAGCCAGAGAGGAGAGAATGTTAATACGCCTTCCTCGTGGAAAACGTTTCATGACATTAGAGGACTTGACT
This sequence comes from Lingula anatina, assembly GCF_001039355.2. Next base: position 1,476,615 of record NW_019773514.1, read on the forward strand.
TTTAACAAAAACAGGACACACCATAATATGAGTTTACCGTCAGAGGAGGGATGCTCAAGTTTTTCTTTTTACTTTGTAAGGGTTGCATGTCTTCAAATGACCCTTTAATTCTCTATTCGTTGTCAGGTTCAGCGCTAGTGGTGCTGTTGCGTCCTTTAGGAATAACTTGCACGTCATTCCTGAAGACAAGACTGACCACGATCATAGAACTCTGGCATGGACACCAGCCAATAAATGAGCATTGATAATGTTCTCAGATGAAAGCGGGTTAAGCGTTGCCAGAATTTATGGACGCGTAAGGGTCTGGAGATTAACTGGTAAGAAGTATATTTCCAATTTTCTGCGTCGTTATGCATTTGATGCGTTGGCTACTATGGTGAAGGTGAGCTGGAAGTGGTCAATGGGAACCTTAAGGCAGAGCCTTGCATCCAAGTAATGGAAAGGAAACTTGAATCCAAGTAATGGAAAGGAATTCCGTCGAGAATGTTTTCGGGACCACAATCGCCCATTTATGTTTTAGTATGAAAAAGATACTCCACGGATAGCCAATGCATCAGCCAGATTATGTGCAAACCAGATCCAGACCCCCCTCCCCAATGTGCCAGCTCAATCCCTAGATTAGAACCTCATTAAGAATATATGGAATATTCTCGGAAATGGATAACTGATGGATAAATCTGCAAACAAAAGCGATCTCATTTAAAAGTTGAAAAAAGAACGTTGATTCATGACATGATTTTCTATATCACCTGACGCATTGCATTAGGGGTGGCACTTGTTGCTCGGCGAGTAGCCTATATATGCATGGTTGAAAAGGTTGCAAGGTAATGATATACCCAGGTTTTTATAAAATTGAAAGGAGTAGCGTTCGTTGCATGTCTTCAAATGACCCTTTTATTTTCTATTCGTTGTCAGGTTCAGCGCTAGTGGTGCTGTTGCGTCCTTTAGGAATAACTTGCACGTCATTCCTGAAGACAAGACTGACCACGATCATAGCGACCCCTTGAATGCAGTTGCATCCAAACATCAGCATGCAGTAGTCATGAGTCTGGCTGTAAATTGACAGACCCACCAAGGCTACACCAAATGCCTGAGCTAAGGAACAGACTGCACTCACAGATGCTAATCTGCAGCTATCCATATAACTTCTGTGAGCGGACACGGCACACCTCTCATCACGCAGTACACGCACCAACCGCAAAAACATCACTACATTAAGAAAGACCGCTACCATAGCAGGGCAGGCCATAAGGAGCATATAGCCATTCAAATCTGTAAAGAAGCATGTCCCTTGGCTATATGAAACACTAATGAATGGTTGTTCTCTTATTTCAAAAAGAAAGCCAAGTGAAACTATCAAAAGTGCAAATGCGTAACTGATCGCGGTACATATCGATAGGTGTCGCTTTTGGNTTGTAATATTGTCAGAAAATATCTCTGGGTCTGCTCCTGTTATTGACCATGTTACCCGTTGTGCAAGATTAAAATTCAGTGTTGACTGACAGTGCTATTATAAGCATTATTTATTATTGCATCAAAATTGACAAAATGACCTTTTTTGCATCTTTATTTTCTGTTTTTTGTCTGTACATTTGACAGCTTTGCTGCCTTGTTAATAATTATCTGAAATGTTTTGACCTAACGAGATAGTGACCCAGTGCAAGCCTTCGGATTCAAATTTGGCAGAAAAAATAGCCAATGCCATTCTCACAAGTACAATGTATGTGCAGTAGTATCGACCTAGCATGAGTTTGTATTTTTTTCTTATTTTTCAGCTGGAGTCTCAAGTCCATGTTTGGTAGACTATGCAACATTATATCTTCAGAGGATAATAAAGATGGTTTATGATAAATAACAGAGAAAAAATCAGTCGAATTTATGTGAGATCCTTTTCTCGTTTGAATATGGGAAATGAAAAGCTTTTGAGTCTGATATAAACGGTGATATAAAACATGTTTAAAATCTTATCACGTACAACTAAGAAAGCACTCAGGGATTTCAGATTTCTCATTATTACTAATTATTCAGTCATCCACTAATTAATTAGCTGAATATCATTATTTTAAATTATTCCTTTTTTTCAATATTTAATAAGTTAATCACCATAATTTCATTAACCGACATATCCATAATTTCATTAACCGACAAACAGCAAACAGAGCCGAAAAGTTATAATTACATTCGTGGCGGAGGCAACAAATGTGACGAATCCAACGAGTACGTTATGTCCATAGAGAAATGACCCTAAGGTGCGGATTTAGGCCGTTTACTGGGTCTTGCGGAAGACGGTCAGATTGTCAAGTTTACATTGACGAGTATCTAATTTTCCTGCCGGAAGACGGTCAAAAATGAAGAATGGATCAACAAAGATAATTGGGAAGACTGTAAGAAAATATCTCTGAATCCGCCTCTGAATGTATGTGTTTAACTTACCAGCCAAGAAAAAGAAGTAATATAACTTGCATGGTAGGAGCGGAGTGTTGATTTTCACCGGCCTACACTTCATTGTGAATCACTAAAGTAAAAAATAAATGACTGAAAAAGGAGATATATATTCTTTACTGGATCAATTTGCAGTGCATGTCTCACTCTAAACACAATACAAAGGCACAGATAAAATAAACAGTCTACATATAGCAGAAAATTTAATTATGATAGTGGAGCTATACATGTAGGCACATTTAGGCATAAGACAAGATGAAACATAAATAAAAAATACATGAAAGTCACTTTCAACCGTCACCTTGTTTACATTTGTATTGTATGGCTCTCAGTCATAAAGTTAATGGCAGCAGCTAGCAGTTAACCAGGCCATATCATCCTTGTCTCCTTGCCTTGTATAGTAAACACATTTATATTCTAAGGTTGACTCCATAGTGTCTGCTTTAACCAAATATAATGCGCGACCTATTTATTTCCGACAACAATTTTGTACATATTCTCTCAATGAGAACGCAGCCATAGTCTCCAATGTACTAGTATTAAATGGTGATATAAATAGAAAAGATCTACCACATGACGTGAAATGCATGCTGTGCATATATACCGGTCTTCACAATGCACAGCAAAATATTAAAGATGTACAAAAAAGAATCGTCACGCCATTCGTATTACGTGTATCACCTACCTGGTTTTTTAGCAGCCTACGTATTTGTCACAAGTATATACCAGTAGCTGCAGTAGCTGTGGTTAGGTTGCCCTATGACCTGATTGGCAACGTGCGTCGTGTTACAACAAAAGAAGGGTGAAAACAGCATATGCGTCGGTTGTATATACCCTCTGTTATCACGGGCCTCTAAATACACAGGGGGCTATACTTTACATATACTTAAAGTATAGCCCCCTGTGGGAAAACACCCAATCGGCTCGTTTGGTGTCATGTAACTACCCTGCCCCTACCCTCCTCTTAAACGGTGTCTCTGTAGTACCGGTACATATACTTTCTTCATACTGACTACGCCAGACTGAGCTGGTGAAAATGTGCAGAAATAAAGTAATAGCAACAATAAAAAATTACATAGATAAATATCATCAAAATTATATGTATAATATACATCGTCATTACATGTACATATCCAGAATTTCATATACATATGCTAGGTGCGCTCTTAATGTCGGGTCAACTTCTCATAGCACTGATCGTACGCTAGCATCATACTGCAAGTTTTGTATATGTCACAGGCCAGGTATCAATCTAGTCCGCTTCCTAACAGGCCCACGTCCCAATTGGGTCTTTGCATTGTTAACAGCATAATGAGTATGCTAATTGGCCAAGTAATTTACATGGCCAAACCCATTTTCTCCATGACATACTATGGCTTGTGTTATGAAAGTTAGTGTTTGTAAGGAAATCAAACTTTTTTGCCCGGAATGCTCGCGGCGAGCATTAGACCTGACAATGCCAAATTCACCATTTACACTGGACGGCGTCCTTTCTGCGTCCTTTGTGCGACCATGAAACTGGCCAGGGCCCCGTATCTCGAAAGGATCGCTATGTTGCGCACGTGCGTTAGTGTCTCGATTCCATAACCGATTCTATTTCGAGATACGGGGCCATGGAATCGAGACACTTGCGCGCGTGCGTCTCGATTTCATGGCCCCGTATCTCGAAATAGAATCGGTTATGGAATCGAGACACTAACACACGTGCGCAACATAGCGAACCTTTCGAGATACGGAGCCCAGGACGTCGTTGGACGCTCAAAGAACGCACGGTGATCGCTAACAATACGTTTCTCGGCCTTGGTTACTTGAAGCAAGGTGAGATAAAAAGGTCACATCGACGGCAACTTAACCACCGGGGCACAGTGTTACATATGTTTCCTGTAGGCAACACATGGAGGAGCAGATTAAAAAAGGCTGAGGACCAGGGTGTCATTGAGAAAGTTACAGGCCCAACAGCCTGGGTCTCTCCCATCGTAGCCGATCCCAAACATGGAAAAGTGAAAGTTTTTGTAGATACGAGTGCAGTAAATAATGCATACCGGTCATGTCTCTTAGAAAAACCAAACTACCAGTCACTTATTTAGGGCTGTTTAGTGCTAACTGGAGAACTCGTATACATATTGATCAATATAACAAGTAGTATATGTTGTATTCATTCATTCCGCTTAAAAGCATTCTGCAACGGATTATACCCGCTAAAATGATTTTTCTTGGAAAACAGCAATTCTCTCCTACCCACGAATCATTGCTTGAGCCATTCCTGCAGTCGGGTAATGAACAACGTTTCATTTCATTTTCAGTCTGATAGTTTAGTTTTAAATGACTGGCCAGCTTTTTAAACATCTGCCTTTCCATAAATTAGTTTTCACTTAATAAGACTACAAAATAGCGCGGTATTTTGCATCGCAGCCCTGTATATTATTAATTTTTTTAAATTTTGCATATTATTTGCGTTTCCTTAAATTGCACTTCTCCATTTGAAGAAAAAAAAGGCAAAATGCAGATGATTCTTACATGTATAATTAATAGCCGTCTTTGAAACAGCGTTATTCAGTATTTAGTTATTGATTAATCGAAAGATGCTGAGCTGAGAACAAAAAACTCCGGTTTCTTTGCTGGGAAATAATAAAATATTTCGTTTTGTTGGGTTTTCTTGGTGGGTGACAGATACAGCCTTGGGTTAACTCCGCCATTCCTTGCATACCCTTAATTAAAACATTTGTATAATCTTGGTCCGTATAATTACAACACTAAGGGAACGGTTATATCGAGCAGTGACAACTAGCTGGAATTCAAAAATGACGTTTATATCCAGGAAAGTCACTTATCCATTGTCCTTCATATATATATATATATATATATATATATATGAGTGTAAACAAATGATTTGAAATGCGGTAAAATATAAATGGTTGCAAGAGGTCCATTCATTTTTAAGTAAAAATAAAAAAAACTTTATATTAACAATACGTTGATTTATTCCACCTAATGCTCAGCAGTCGCATTTTAAATTACGCATGGTGAACAACGATTAATGGGAAACAAAGTACGAGTACTAAGTGGCCCTATATGTATGCATATTAAAATTCGCACAAATGACATTCCAAACTTATAAATAGAAAACTAATAGATAAGTGAATAAATAAATCCGTTAGTAAATAAATAAGAGAAAGTTGCATTCGACCTTTGTGATAGTTATTTATTTATGATAGACATATAATGGAAACGGGTTCGCCGCAAATCCATCAATAAAACCGAAGTGATAACATTTGATAGCTTTAATAGGGTTCTAATTAGATCAGTTAGAAGGAAGGCTCATTTATTTTCGACTAGTCCGCACAGATGATGTTATTGAATTTTCCAAATGGTATAGATTGATTGCATGTAAAAAGCGATTAATTGCGGTAAAAATGATGTGGTTTACATGTTGTTGGTCACCCTTTTTTTGCCTTGTGCGCAACAACACCGCTAGCCTTTCTCTTTTTGCGTATACTGCGGGAGTATGTTCAGGGTACCCTCTACCAGGGCCACAGATTGACTTTTCACAAGATATTCACAGATATGTCTTTAGATAAACAGACGGTCATTCTCTGTGGCTTGTGGAAAATTTGCCTATAATATCTACCACCCTGGTAGCAATGTATTTTTAAAAGTTGAAAATTTAGTGCCAGTTAACGGATCAATAACGGTCTCCTTATACCCCCTTTACACTGGACGGCGTCCTTTCTGCGTCCAGCAGTACGGCCCCATTTGAGAGTTAAAAATTATAATACTTTACGTACCGACAATTGGTCGATCATTGAGCATTCGTTCTGATACAAAATCAATACTCGTGCCTCCTTATTAAGACCACAGCGATGCCAAATTTCATGGTCGCAGAAAGGAGGTTGTAGTTTCAAGGGGGTTTTATGCTAACGAGAGGTTCACAAACACTTGCAATGTGAGTATATGCAACGTTCGCAGACAAGGGATTTTTTAATGCAACTAATGTTAAGTTCCCAGACAAAAGATCAGCATTATGTATACACAATGAAATATGATTTATTCAATAAAAGAACATAATGACAATGCCATAGTCACCTCTATCATCAATGAATTTTTAACTCAAAAACTTAAAAGTACTTTCATCTAGACTTCTTATCATGTAATTCATTTAATTTGTCTTATCATTTTTGTGAATAATGTCATTTGTACAAGATAAACAACACAAAATCTAATCAATCGTTCTATTATCATATGTCAAACAGTGTTCAAAAGCAAATGTTTTCAAAATAGTACCAAGGGTATAGCACCGGGGACTGCACATCGTAATGCCAGCTAGAGTGGGTTCCTGTCAGTCCCCTCAATTATATGAATATTCCTTAAAGAGACATAAGAAAAATACAGGTATACCTTATTAACACTAAATACGACTTGAACATAACAATCACTACACGTTAATAACAAAGAGCCCCTCGGTAATTGACACATGATATAGTTACGTTTGGATAATATTGTGTTTTAGTAAATCAGACATATTTAATCGCTGGTGTCAGTGTGCTGTACACATGTTTAATTATAATATTATTAATCATGACAATAATTAATTTCTTTGAAAAGCGTTACACAAACGTACTTCTTACAAATGTACCTTATGCAAATCCTAAGACCTACAATCATAAATAAACTAAACTATAAAAAACGTAATATAAGATAAAAGAGACACAAAATTAACCATAAGATCATTTAAATAAAGAAAGTTTATACTAAAAGGAGTTTACGCCACAATCAAAAGACACCCTGGACCACTACCAGTATACAACAAACTTCAAATTTCCTGGAAATTACATCAATTTTTCTATTACCAGACAGGCATATTGTACCTAAACTGTTGAGATAAGTTCTAATAATAATGACTTAAAACTCAAAATGAATTTATTTTTTCAACGGTTTTAGATATACACATACTCCCCTAGCAAAAAGTTTCAACCCTACCGCAATTATGTACATTGTTACAAGGGTACCTATAGTTTAAATTTTTTGGTATTTCATAACAGCTAGGAAACCGATCAACGTTTAAATTGGAAATTGGGGGTGTAAATAGCATAACATTGACCTACCTAGCGAAACCATTGGAATGCTCCACCACCTATTATTCTCCTAAGTGAGAGGAATACGTTCTTTGCCAAGCAGGTCGACATAGGAGGCAGTTTTGACCTACGGTATTGCCAGCAGGTTGGGTTGTTTCAGAGCACATGGACGAAATTGCCTTTGTGAGGTAGATTGAAGGAAACCACAGCCAGAGAGGAGAGAATGTTAATACGCCTTCCTCGTGAAAAACGTTTCATGACATTAGAGAACTTGACTTTTAACAAAAACAGGACACACCATATATCTGAGTTTACTGTCAGAGGAGGGATGCTCAATTTTTCTTTTTACTTTGGAAGGGTTTCTGTTAGGAGACCAGCGATCGTTGCCAGTCGAGGTAGATGGTGTACAACTGGAACTCTGGCATGGACACCAGCCAATAAATGAGCATTGATAATGTTCTCAGATGAAAGCGGGTTAAGCGTTGCCAGAATTTATGGACGCGTAAGGGTTTGGAGATCAGCTGGTAAGAAGTATATTTCCAATTTTCTGCGTCGTTATGTATTTGATGCATTGGCTACTATGGTGAAGGTGAGCTGGAAGTGGTCAACGGGAACCTTAAGGCAGAGCCTTGCATCCAAGTAATGGAAAGGAAACTTAAGGAATTCCGTCGAGAATGTTTTCGGGACCACAACCACCCATTTATGTTTTAGTATGAAAAAGATACTCCACGGATAGCCAGATTATGTGAAAACCAGATCCAGACACCCCTCCCCAATGTGCCAGCTCATTCCCTAGATTAGAACCTCATTAAGAATATATGGAATAGCCTATTCTCGGAAATGGATAACTGATGGATAAATCTGCAAACAAAAGCGATTTCATTTAAAAGTTGAAAAAAGAACATTGATTCATGACATGATTTTCTATATCACCTGACGCATTGCATTAGGGGTGGCACTTGTTGCTCGGCGAGTAGCCTATATATGCATGGTTGAAAAGGTTGCAAGGTAATGATATACCCAGGTTTTTATAAAATTGAAAGGAGTAGCGTTCGTTGCATGTCTTCAAATGACCCTTTTTTTCTCTATTCGTTGTCAGGTTCAGCGCTAGTGGTGCTGTTGCGTCCTTTAGGAATAACTTGCACGTCATTCCTGAAGACAAGACTGACCACGATCAAAGCGACCCCTTGAATGCAGTTGCATCCAAACATCAGCATGCAGTAGTCATTAGTCTGGCTGTAAATTGACAGACCCACCAAAGCTACACCAAATGCCTGAGCTAAAGAACAGACTGCACTCACAGATGCTAATCTACAGCTATCCATATAACTTCTGTGAGCGGACGCGGCACACCTCTCATCACGCAGTACACGCACCAACCGCAAAAACATCACTACATTAAGAAAGACAGCTACAATAGCAGGGCAGGCCATAAGGAGCATATAGCCATTCAAATCTGTAAAGAAGCATGTGCCTTGGCTATATGAAACACTAATGAATGGTTGTTCTCTTATTTCAAAAAGAAAGCCAAGTGAAACTATCAAAAGTGCAAATGCATAACTGATCGCGGTACATATCGATAGGTGTCGCTTTGTGTTGTGCGTCAACAGCAGACGAGACACGACATTGTGATAAGCATGGTAGGACATAACTGGTAGCCAACAAAAACTTATCAGCCAAAAGAAGTGAGCGGACATTGTGATGTACCTTAATTCTGACGAACTATTTGTGTTGCTCATCATTTCTTGTACAAACAGGAAAAGTTGAAAGAAAAAGCAAGTCACAAACTGGTGTAAGATGACTCTACTTGCAATGTTTTTGTACCATCTCAAATATCCGTGTATGCCAATGTTGCCCAAATACATACACAGGGTAGATATTGGCATGGCCCAACGGCGCATCATTTCCCGTGAGAAAGAGCTAAGGAGAGTGTGATTTTTTGCAGGCCTACTTTCGTGGACCACACCTTTGGAGTAATCTGACAAAAAATCCTTAATTAAGTGCGAGCAAACGAAAGCTGCGTCCTTCAAAATTGTAACTTCACTTGCCTGTACCTTAGTGATAGTTCTAGCATGTTGAAACAAATATACATTTTCTCTGAAATGTACCGAAATACTGCTGTTCAACAGAATTTTAACTAACAAACATGGCAATTGTTTCACTGCTTCATTGGAATTAAAGAAAAGAAAGAGACTTTTCAAGTCAGACGTAAAGTCGACCATTTGAAGGGCATGGGCATTACTTATAACCTTTGGTGTTAGTTGGCTACCATTGATTATGGTTTGGAATTCAGGTTTAAGCAAATAATGAGAAACATCCTCTCGAAATGCCCTGGCAGCAGAGATGACGGAATCATAGGTGGTGTGCACTCCTTTTGGCGTAAATGACATCTTGAGCAACAGTCCCATAATTGACACATCGGACAAATGGAAAGCTAGCTCGCAATTCATATTAAAAACAACTATCTTGCCCCGCAAGTGCACGTTTGTTTGAAGAAGTCTGAAAAATGCACGTACCCTTGGGACACAAAACGAGTGCTCTGATATCTTTCCAGTTACACTTTGATAGTCAGTGAATGTGAAATAGATATACAAGTATAGTTGCACGCCCATCATGTTCTGGAA
>NW_019773514.1:1495581-1538302 GCF_001039355.2 Lingula anatina
AAAATAATAAAAAAAAAAACTTTTTGGGGAAAAATGTTCGCACAAAAAAAAAAAAACCCCCCCCCCCCCCCCCAAAAAAAAAAAAAATAAATAAATAAGTAAATAAATAAAATAATATGATACAAAGTTACATAAATGGAGGATAATCAAATAACTCCATACTTAATAACTACCATAATATATATTAACTAAAGTGTAGGTTAACGATTGCAACCAACATTGAAAGTTACACAACATTATGAAAAATACCTGAAAGAAAAAAGCTATTGGAGCAAAAAGATGTCTGTTGGGAAAGGGGAAAGGTGGACTGGTCGCTTGTCAGTCAACAAGTGACCTTCATTAGCTGCAAGTCTTGGGGAGGGGGGGGGAGAGAAAACCGTGGGTGAGTTGCGGCAACACCTAGCCCTCTCCGCTTACTCGTATTATGCTTGATCACAAGTGTCTCGCTTATGTTAAGTTGGATGATCATGCTGTTTTTTTTCCGAAACACTTGGTTGCCAGCTGGAGGGTTTTCATCGAGCGTGTAAACTGCAGGCGAGTCAGAGGTCAAAATTTTCCCTAATAACCCCTTTCAACTCTCTCACTACATCATAACTTCTACGTAGCCCTAACAATTAATTTCCCTTTTATGATTCTGCAGTAATATTGAAATTTCATCCTTGTCCGGGCAGATTTAAAAATGGTCTAGGTCGAAATTAACAAAATTAAAATCTGACTTTAATTTGGACTAGTCCAGTTTAAAAGCTAATTGGATTTCGATCAGGCCTGCGACACACACACATAGACACGCACACATAAAGCAATAACATATATTATATTGTTCATGTCAAAATATCATTGTGCATTCACCAATATATCATGTATTTGTTAGATCATAGCCATTGTACTAGGTGTACTCGAATCAATAAAGTAATAATAATAATTTGCTCGCTGGCGTCAGCGTGCACTACGTGTATTTAATAGTAATGATAATAATTCATTTCTTAAAACAGCACTAAATAAGTTTCTGAGTGCTGCTTACAAATATATCTTAAGCAAACCGTACAACACAGAATTATTAATAAACAAAGACTAACCTAAAACTAACAGAAAAGAAATATAAGCTTAGAGAGACAAAATAACCACAAGAGCCTTTAAATAAAGAAAATTTACACTTAAAGAAGAGTACGCTACCGTTAAAAGGCACCTTAGACCTTTATGCAGCAAACTATTTAAATTTCTTAAAAATTTCAACAATTTGCCCATTATCAAACAGGCATATCGTGACTTATATGTTGAGATATATCATAATTACGTTTTATAAAGCCGTTTTCAAGTACATAGGACTATATTTTTTTTACGTTATGAGTGAAAGTCACCAATCTCTATCTCCATAACGAAAGTGACATAATACTCGAAAATTAATTTATTGGCAGTTATTTTTTCAAATATTTTGGATATGCATTGTTGAAAAGGCAATTACTCAGGATTTTATGTTATTGAAAGATGTAGGCCTAACGCTCATTGCCTTCAAATGGCCTTTCCATTCTTTTTACATGGTCATGTTCAGCGCTAGTGGTGCTGTCAAATGACCTTTTTATTTTCTATTCGTGGTCATGTTCAGCGCTAGTGGTGCTGTTGCGTCCTTTAGCAATAACTTGCACGTCATTCTTGAAGACAAGACTGACCACGTTCAAAGCGACCCCTTGAATGCAGTTGCACCCAAACATCAGCATGCAGTAGTCATTAGTCTGGTTGTAAATTGACAGACCCACCAAAGTTACACCTAATGCCTGAACTAGGGAACAGACTGCACTCACAGATGCTAATCTACAGCTATCCATATAACTTCTGTGAGCGGACGCGGCACACCTCTCATCACGCAGTACACGCACCAACCGCAAAAACATCACTACATTAAGAAAGACAGCTACAGTAGCAGGGCCGGCCATAAGAAGCATATAGCCATTCAAATCTGTAAAGAAGCATGTGCCTTGGCTATATGAAACACTAATGAATGGTTGTTCTCTTATTTCAAAAAGAAAGCCAAGTGAAACTATCAAAAGTGCAAATGCATAACTGATCGCGGTACATATCGATAGGTGTCGCTTTGTGTTGTGCGTCAACAGCAGACGAGACACGACATTGTGATAAGCATGGTAGGACATAACTGGTAGCCAACAAAAACTTATCAGCCAAAAGAAGTGAGCGGACATTGTGATGTACCTTAATTCTGACGAACTATTTGTGTTGCTCATCATTTCTTGTACAAACAGGAAAAGTTGAAAGAAAAAGCAAGTCACAAACTGGTGTAAGATGACTCTACTTGCAATGTTTTTGTACCATCTCAAATATCCGTGTATGCCAATGTTGCCCAAATACATACACAGGGTAGATATTGGCATGGCCCAACGGCGCATCATTTCCCGTGAGAAAGAGCTAAGGAGAGTGTGATTTTTTGCAGGCCTACTTTCGTGGACCACACCTTTGGAGTAATCTGACAAAAAGTCCTTAATTAAGTGCGAGCAAACGAAAGCTGCGTCCTTCAAAATTGTAACTTCACTTGCCTGTACCTTAGCGATAGTTCTAGCATGTTGAAACAAGTATACATTTTCTCTGAAATGTACCGAAATACTGCTGTTCAACAGAATTTTAACTAACAAACATGGCAATTGTCTCACTGCTTCATTGGAATTAAAGAAAAGAAAGAGACTTTTCAAGTCAGACGTAAAGTCGACCATTTGAAGGGCATGGGCATTACTTATAACCTTNTCTGGCATGGACACCAGCCAATAAATGAGCATTGATAATGTTCTCAGATGAAAGCGGGTTAAGCGTTGCCAGAATTTATGGACGCGTAAGGGTTTGGAGATCAGCTGGTAAGAAGTATATTTCCAATTTTCTGCGTCGTTATGTATTTGATGCATTGGCTACTATGGTGAAGGTGAGCTGGAAGTGGTCAACGGGAACCTTAAGGCAGAGCCTTGCATCCAAGTAATGGAAAGGAAACTTAAGGAATTCCGTCGAGAATGTTTTCGGGACCACAACCACCCATTTATGTTTTAGTATGAAAAAGATACTCCACGGATAGCCAGATTATGTGAAAACCAGATCCAGACACCCCTCCCCAATGTGCCAGCTCATTCCCTAGATTAGAACCTCATTAAGAATATATGGAATAGCCTATTCTCGGAAATGGATAACTGATGGATAAATCTGCAAACAAAAGCGATTTCATTTAAAAGTTGAAAAAAGAACATTGATTCATGACATGATTTTCTATATCACCTGACGCATTGCATTAGGGGTGGCACTTGTTGCTCGGCGAGTAGCCTATATATGCATGGTTGAAAAGGTTGCAAGGTAATGATATACCCAGGTTTTTATAAAATTGAAAGGAGTAGCGTTCGTTGCATGTCTTCAAATGACCCTTTTTTTCTCTATTCGTTGTCAGGTTCAGCGCTAGTGGTGCTGTTGCGTCCTTTAGGAATAACTTGCACGTCATTCCTGAAGACAAGACTGACCACGATCAAAGCGACCCCTTGAATGCAGTTGCATCCAAACATCAGCATGCAGTAGTCATTAGTCTGGCTGTAAATTGACAGACCCACCAAAGCTACACCAAATGCCTGAGCTAAAGAACAGACTGCACTCACAGATGCTAATCTACAGCTATCCATATAACTTCTGTGAGCGGACGCGGCACACCTCTCATCACGCAGTACACGCACCAACCGCAAAAACATCACTACATTAAGAAAGACAGCTACAATAGCAGGGCAGGCCATAAGGAGCATATAGCCATTCAAATCTGTAAAGAAGCATGTGCCTTGGCTATATGAAACACTAATGAATGGTTGTTCTCTTATTTCAAAAAGAAAGCCAAGTGAAACTATCAAAAGTGCAAATGCATAACTGATCGCGGTACATATCGATAGGTGTCGCTTTGTGTTGTGCGTCAACAGCAGACGAGACACGACATTGTGATAAGCATGGTAGGACATAACTGGTAGCCAACAAAAACTTATCAGCCAAAAGAAGTGAGCGGACATTGTGATGTACCTTAATTCTGACGAACTATTTGTGTTGCTCATCATTTCTTGTACAAACAGGAAAAGTTGAAAGAAAAAGCAAGTCACAAACTGGTGTAAGATGACTCTACTTGCAATGTTTTTGTACCATCTCAAATATCCGTGTATGCCAATGTTGCCCAAATACATACACAGGGTAGATATTGGCATGGCCCAACGGCGCATCATTTCCCGTGAGAAAGAGCTAAGGAGAGTGTGATTTTTTGCAGGCCTACTTTCGTGGACCACACCTTTGGAGTAATCTGACAAAAAGTCCTTAATTAAGTGCGAGCAAACGAAAGCTGCGTCCTTCAAAATTGTAACTTCACTTGCCTGTACCTTAGCGATAGTTCTAGCATGTTGAAACAAGTATACATTTTCTCTGAAATGTACCGAAATACTGCTGTTCAACAGAATTTTAACTAACAAACATGGCAATTGTCTCACTGCTTCATTGGAATTAAAGAAAAGAAAGAGACTTTTCAAGTCAGACGTAAAGTCGACCATTTGAAGGGCATGGGCATTACTTATAACCTTCGGTGTTAGTTGGCTACCATTGACTGTTGTTTGGAATTCAGGTGTAAGCAAATAATGAGAAACATCCTCTCGAAATGCCCTGGCAGCAGAGACGACTGAATCATAGGTGGTGTGCACTCCTTTTGGCGTAAATGACATCTTGAGCAACAGTCCCATATTTGACACATCGGACAAATGGAAAGCTAGCTCGCACTTCATATTAAAAACAACTATCTTTCCCCGCAAGTGCTCGTTTGTTTGAAGAAGTCTGAAAAATGCACGTACCCTTGGGACACAAAATGAGTGCTCTGATATCTTTCCAGTCACATTTTGATAGTCGGTGAATGTGAAATAGATATACAAGTATAGTTCCACGCCCATCATGTTCTGGAACAGTTCTTGCCTAGAGCGACATCTGTCGCTTTCGGCACCACGAAGACAGTTTAATGTTTGAAGATTGCAGCTTTCCTGAAAAAAAAAAATATATACGAAAAAAATTATATTTAAAAAAAGTATATATATATATATATATATATATATATATATATATATATATATATATATAGCAGGAGCCGATGTGACGAAACTGAGGGTCCGGGCACGTGTACATATAATTCTGCAGGTAAGGGTGAGCCTGACGTAAATGGGTTAAAATCTAGGGTAAGGCTTACCTGTGCAAATGGGAACCGGACTTTATATAATGGGGGACTCTCTGTCATGTCACACTGGTTTCATAAAATGATTAAACTCGAATGTCTGTCCCAGAAAAGGGTCAATCAGGTCACACCCAATAAAATTCCAGTTCAGAAAGATAAAAAAGCCTTTGAACTATGCTCTTGGTGCAAATTACGCTTGTCTGTTAAGTTAGAGTAGAGGCAAGGGCTCAGGTTTATGGACACGAAGTCTCCCCTGGATCCGCCTTGATGATACTTCTCTCACCCATTTACTACTGAAAAAGTAATTAATTCACCAATACCGAACCACGAAATACTAAAATTGCGTGTGTGGGAGTTGGCTAGCTTACGTACTTAGCACCATTTCACAAGTATTGACATCATTTATTGATGAGAAAACTTAATCGTATTTAGAATAAAGCAATCCATCCTGAGTCCGGTGGCTTAAGGAAAAAATCGTGACACGGCGGATAAAAGCACTAAATTTTGCAAGTGGGTACCTTTTGACATACTAAATCAAATTAGAGCCGTAGCCCACGGAAAAAAATTACCGTTTGGCCAAAAATCCAAAATGGCCGCCAATTTATGGAATTCTATAGAAATGTGCACATACCTATGTTGATTTTTATCAAATAAATTATTTTCTCAGAGTTCTCCATATCCTTATTACCCATTTTATTCATATATTTCAGATAGCAAACAAGTTCCCTTGGACTTTTTGAAAAAATCCAAGATAGCTGTCATATGCCATAGAAACAGCCATAGGAATACTAGTGCACAACTAATACCAGCTAGAAAGAAACGTTGTCCACTATCAGATTAAGTCTGTTTCTCAGATTTTTGTTACCCACATAATATGTTTGTGGTGAGTAACTACGAAGTGTTCTTGGGCATTTCGGAAATTGCAATGTTTTTGTACCATCACAGGAATTCTAGTATACGGGGGATTCAACTAATGGCAACTGGAAAGATTAATTTTCCAATATCAAATTAAGTTTGTTTCTGGGTGTTTTCCACATCCTTCCACCCACACAATATGTATGTGGTGAGTAACTTACATGTATTCCTGGGAATTTTGAGAAAATCCAATATGGCCGCCATATGTCATAGGAATACTTCTAGTGTTACAAAGGGTTGGAACTAATGCCAGCTAATTCACTATCAAATTCAGTTTATTTTATTTTTTTTTGTGTTTTACACATAATTATTACACTGTGATAGATATCTAGCAGGTAATGAATGTGCATATTTGATCATTTTGAGAAAATCCAAGATGGCCGTCATTGGCCATAGGAATATTACTGGAATTACAACTGCACATCCATGGCTTTTCATCTACTACCAGGGTGAAATTGTGTTTGCTTATCAAGTTTTGCCCATCCTTATTAGTCCTATGATATATATCTGGTGGGTAAATAGTGTACATCCTTGGTTATTCTGAGAAAATCCAAGATAGCTACAAATTTACATAGGATTACAAATGAGTGGGTTTCAATTGCTTATTGATGAGAGAACTTAATCGTATTTAGAAAGAAAAAACAATCCATCCTGCAATATATATATATATATATATATATATATATATATATATATATATACTTTAACAATAGAAAATTAAACAGTTGAAAACAATAAAGGGATTGATACATAAGTTATAGTGCTGTAATGTATAATTACACACACACACACGTATATAATTGCCATTCATACTCTTTCTCAAATAATGAGAACTGAATTGCCTGAGTGTTTTCTAGTTTCATCTGTGGTCAACAGATGTCTAATTTTAAATTACATGCGAAGTTGGTCTTTATATGTTTGTATGTTTCATAAAACATACTTAAAACCGCCTGATTTCAATGGAATTTCAAATAGTCAATATAGCAAATTTACGTACGTGTAAATACTGCACTAATCCACGCAAAAGAAAGAGAGCTGGACCAAGAATTTCCCTTTTTTTCTTTTTGATTTTAAGACACTGAAAGAAAAATAAAACATACCTTCGAACCTTCACTTTTTGAGTTTTCCGTTTGCTGGCAGAGGAAAGAAGCCTCATCTCTGGCGAAAGCATCGTCCACATTGATAATGGACAGAAAAGAAAATGGGTCGAATTCAAAATTGAATACATCTGCTGAAATATCAAGACAATATTTATTGAAAAAGATGACGCGTTTTCCCCGTCGTTTTTATAGTTATTATCATGAATTGAAAGTGAAAGCAGCTTGGTACTAAGAATTAACACATGTTCGTCGTTGAGTTATATTTATTTTAAGGTCTTGAAAATTAATTCTTCACACATTTATCTTAAATTCTATTAATGCAGTTATGTAATGTAACAGGAGACAAATAGATTTACTTACGTTCTATGGGACAAATGTTCGCTGCATTGTAAAATAATGGCGAATTACATGACAGGCAAAAGAAATTCTTATATTTGACACCTAACGACACCGCAAAGTTGCTCGGGCCTTCAATGCACAATAGTCGCAAAGTTTCATAGGGTATTCCCGTTTCCGCCCATTCCACAGACGTGCTACGATTACTGGTTGGGCATGTAGCCCATCTGAAATAGGGTTTACTGCAAGGATGTGACACTGCCAGTCTTGGTGCAGAAAAATAAATGAAGCAATTTGGGATCCTTAGCGCTTTTGTTATCACCTCATCGGCTGTTGATGAATTAAGGATATAGTCCGAGCTGTCTGTTCCGCAATTTATTGCCGGTTTCCAAGCTTCATATTGCGTAATATTGTGGCACCGTGCGCAGTAGACGTTCTTGAACGTCAGTTGAACATTCCTGGCGTAAACTGGGGTAGCCCGCAATGTGATATCTTCCGTTACACTGTCATCTCTTTCGCATTTTTCTTTTGTTATGTCATCTGGCCAGTGACTTGGACATGACGTTACAAACCAGAAATGATCCTTGTTTTCATCTGGTAGCTTCAGCGGACGACGTACGCAGCTCACTTGGTCCATTGTCATGTTAACATCAGCGTCAGGTCTCATGTCAATGAAGTCACATTGACTTTGTGGCCAGCAACAATTCTCAAACAATTCACATAATTTGCCACACGAACAATGCACTGTGACGAACCAGTGAAGTTTTTCATTCACAAGGCAAGCAGGGGTGTTCGGCTTAGGAAGTTGCAAGTTCGAAATGTTGGCGATCGTCCCAGCTAAGTCAAAGGACTCCTTTTTACTGTCTGTGACATTAGTGTTGTAAAGGCGGGCTGTTGATGTGGTGTCTTCAGCATTTAACAAATGTCTCCCGACATGTGCCGGGCTGTTCGAAAATTCACTGACTCCATCTACCTGTGTTTTGGTTCGTTGTAATCTCATGGCCTGCCAAATGTCGACGCGTCTTTTACAGTTGGGTCCCAATGCTTGCTCAGATTCATTATGACTAGCATCTTGCTTGGTGATCAGATCTTTGAGTTTTTCCTTATCCGATGACAGCAGCATTGATCGTACATCTAACTTGTTTGAGTTTTTTTTCAGCGCAAAGGAAGATCCGCGTAAAAGTAACAGAAACAGGTAAACGCGGAGCATGTTGTTCTATTCAATAAATGTGCCTTGAAATTGTCAACATCTATGAAAAAGTTGATCCTTCACCTACTCGAGTTTTCTCTAACAAGTCCTTTTCACTTTCATGCCTGTGGACTTTCTTAGCTACTCTCATATGTACGACTGGTATTTATACTAAAAAAACCCAAATTGACAGAAGGAAGACACGCCTTAAAAATTTGTTTTTGAACTAAATTTCAATAGAAGGAATTAACCAACCAATACCAATACTTTTTTAGAGGTCATAAATACCGCTGCTCTGCATAACATGCCAAGCAAGGTGTGTACATGTAAGTTGGACTGCAGGAATGAAAGGAATGGAATGGAAGTGTTCCAACTTTTATCTTGGACTGTCAAATCTCAAGGTTTGTGTCTAAAAAGTCCTCAACTTATACTCAAAGGTTTTAATGAATTTGAATGAATAGCATCTCCCTCCATTTTTTTAAAAGTATTTATCAAAATTTGCTATGTTAAGTAAGAATATATACTCCTGGGCTGACTTTTATAAGAATAGCAACAATTTCGCTAATTTTTTATGTACTCATGGATAATCGTAGCACATAACTGTATGAAATATTGGACTCAGATTTTTGTTTCAAGTTACAAATACTACAAATACAAATACAAGTTACAAATACTTTCGGCCATATTTGTGATTAATGAAAATGAATATCAAAGTGGATTGTGTCATTTTGGTATCATAAATACACCTTTTTTTTTTTTGAGAATTATATCGTTCTTTACAGATTAAAATCTATTTTTAACAAACAAACAAATCAAACTGTTCTAACACTTCCAAATATGATGCGAAAGAACAATAATGATTGTAAGTAGATATTTGTAATAAGGTGAAAAATACATGGCTACTGGAGATTTATTTATTTTAAAGTTGTGTCATTCTTCCAATGTTTTATTTTTGTGATGCTCAAGCTAGCATGTTGACATAACAAATGTGCGAAAATGATGTATAAACCATGTATGTTTGGACAGAAAGTGTGATGGATCCAAGGGGATTTCAGTCAGAACATTGTAAAATGTGGTGATTGCAAAGCAGCAAATTTGGTATCAGGTCAAAAATGAAAAACTTTATAGTTTGAAGGTAGTGTTCAAATTCCATCGAAGTGAAAGCCTCATTATCAATTATATGCCATATCACCTTCCAAACTTGCATAACTCACAAAGAAGGAGTTGCTTTCAAGCCTCTTGTTAATTTTTGTATATAATGAGCGAAGGGTGTTACTTTCCTGATAATAACCTATCTGTAGGGAAATCAAAACAAATGACATCAAATAGCTTTAAGAGAGTTCTAATTCCACTGGTGAGAAGGAAAACACTCATAATTTGTGGAGTGGATAATTTCACACAAATGACGTATCACATTGCGTGCAGAGCAAAGATAGGGTTGCTTACGAGCCCTTTTGCCCTCATCTGGCACTATTTATTTTCCATTTACATTTAATTTTTGTGACAACATTTCTTACCTGATGATATCCAATCTACAAAGGAAATTGATTAAATTATTTTAATAGATATCTTATTCCATCGATGAGAAGAAAAACACCTTTCAGGATTTGGCAATTTCGGACAGAAGACATTATTTTCAAAATTTGCAAAGGTGATTGAAAATAATAGTCTGGTAGCAAAGAAAAAACTATAACGCACAAATGTTTTACATGCACAAAAGAAATTGTGGTAATACTGTATCTTAGTTGTTACAGCACCTTTATTGGTTTTTTTTCCACAAAGCAAGTATTTAGATATCTTAATAATTTGGTGTAACAATTGAAAAACAAGTTAAACTGTCAATTGATTTTTTACATGCAACAATGTTGAATTCTGCTCAAGGCTGGTCTAGGTTTTAGTATCTAAGCTAATCAGACACAAGTCTTACGAATCATATTTTTGTAAAGAAGTAGTTTACCAAATGAAAAGTAAGTAGGGTAAGTAGTTTTGTTAGGGTGGCGAGAAAAAGAAATTACTGAAGTTTCCAGAAAATCCTTTTTATTTTCATACAGTTATCCCTTTGATGAACTCACTGACCCCTTCATTTACCCCTTTCATCACGTTGCCTGCATTTTATCAAGTTGCATCCCCAGGTAAAAGTGGGGTAAACTGATTTAATTATTTCTCCGTGTATTCTTTTGATGAATTAATTGTCATTTTTCATTTTTTCTCCATCACCAATAACAAATAAAAAAATTATTCCCTGGGCATTTTCAACTTTTAAGTAATTTGATGATTTTACTTAATACACCCAAAAATTTAATTCTAATGCAGTGCTTGAAAATGTATTGCAAAAAAAATTCAAAATGTTCAATTTTTTACGTTTTACTTAGAATTACCAATTTAGTATTTGAAATGAAGCATCTTGTTCCAACTAGTCGATTGGTTTGCCATATGTTCTTGCAAACTTGCTTAACTAACAATGGAGTTGCTTTCAAGCCTCTTGTTATTTTTTTTATATAATGATCGAAGGATTTTACTTTCTTGATAATAACCTATCAGTAGAGAAATCGAAACAAATGACATCAAATAGGTTAAAGAGATTTTTAATCTCACCGGTGAGAAGGAAAGCACTCATTATTTGTGGATAATTTCACACAAATGACGTACCACATTGCGTGCAGAGCAAAGATGGGGTTGTTTGCGAGCCTTTTTGCCTTCATCTGGCACTAATTATTTTCCTTTTAAATATAATTTTTGAACAATCTTTCTTGCCTGATGATATCCAATCTACAAAGGAAATGGTATTAAATAACTTTAATAGAGATTTAATTTCATCGATGATAAGAAAAACACCTTTTAGGAATTGGCAATTTCGGACAGAAGACATTATTTTCAAAATTTGCAAAGGTGATTGAAAATAATAGTCTGGTAGCAAAGAAAAAACTATAACGCACAAATGTTTTACATGCACAAAAGAAATTGTGGTAATACTGTATCTTAGTTGTTACAGCACCTTTATTGGTTTTTTTTCCACAAAGCAAGTATTTAGATATCTTAATAATTTGGTGTAACAATTGAAAAACAAATTAAACTGTCGGTTGATTTTTACATGCATTTGCAACAATGTTGAATTCTGCTCAAGGCTGGTCTAGGCCATTAGTATCGAAAGTAATCAGACACTGTTAGCCTTGCGAATCATATTTTTGTAAAGAAGTAGTTTACCAAAAGAAAGGTGATAGTCTCAACAGTTATGAAAAGGGTAAGTAGTTTTGATGGGATGATGAAAAGAAGAAATTACTGAAGTTTCCAGAAAATTCATTTTTTCATACAGGTATCCCTTTGATGAACTCACTGACCCTTTCATGTTCCTCTTTCATCACGTTGCCTGCATTTAATCAAGTTGCATCCCCAAAACTGATTAAATCATTCATCCATGTATTCCTTTGATGAATTAACTGTCATTTTTCTTTTTTTTTTCTCCATTTCCCAAATACCAAAAAATAAAAACTTTTATTCCCTGGGCATTGTCAACTTTTAAGTAATTTGATGATTTTACTTAATACACCTAAAAATTTAATTCTAATGCAATGCTTAAAATGTATTTCAAAAATATTTCTAAATCCTCAATTATTTAACGTTTTGCTTAGAATTACCATTTTAGTATTATAAATAAAGCATCCTGTTCCAACTAATCGATTGGTTTGCCATATGTTCTTGCAAACTTACTTAACTAACAAAGGATTTCGGCTGTTTCACAATCAGGGTGAACAATTAATTGTGGTTAATGTTACAAGTGTCTGATAAATTAACAATTTATGATTGGAGATTGCCGATAGACTAATATCAAAGACACTGTTCATAGGAGCAAAATAAAAAAAAAAGAATTATAATAATCGTATTAAAATTTACAAAAATATGTGTTCAAAAACTACCTATTTTTAGCTGTTACGGTGGGTCATCTGCAATTAAGGTCATAAAGATGATGCACTAGCTCTTTATATCAATGATTTATGGTGAATATGATATTGGTATATAATTCCCACAACATGTCTCTTCTCTTCTAGCAGGTTCTTCCAAAGATATGTTCTGAGAAAAAAAAATATATTTTAACCATTTTGCTGAAACGGGCTTTGATACACATTTTACTTATTTTTGTTAATGCAATGAAAAACATGTTTGATAAGGCCAAATATTACTTTGAAATCACCTACGTGATAATAAGATGAATTTACCATATGACTATAACATAATAAAGGAGTTATGCTTATGTAACCATTATTATTAATGCTATGGTATTTATAATCATGAGCCCCTCGGTGTCTCCTACTTATTGTAGTGTCCATACCCCCCTATCTGTTTTATTTAGGAATCACAGCATATTCTGTCTGATTTTATTATTCTATAATGTCTACACTGATATTTATTTTGCAGGAAGAAAATAGCACATAACCCCTTATTATGAAAAGATATGCAAGAATTTGTGCCAAGTTTAGTGTCCGTACCCCTACTGTAGTGTCCGTACCCCCAAGTTATGCATTAACCATTGGATAACTGGCTACTTATCGATGATGATAAAACTTCAAAATATGGTACAAAATATTGTTTTAGATTGTATAAAATGCATTCATGTCTTATGATGCTTAGAAAAAACATTGTATATAAATATATATTCGATAAAGTGATACTGATTAATTAGAGTCAGGCAAGAGATTTTGCAAAGAAATAATATCAGTAAAGATGCTTCTCTTTGCATTCAAAATGAACAATATTGTTTTGAATATATTTCCAAATATAGCTTATTGCAAAATAATAAACTGTATATGCATTAATATTCTATGATTAACTATGATATATTTTGAGGGGGTACGAACACTTCAATACATGCATAATTAACAGCACATTTATTATACTCTCAGTGAATGACGTATCAAATATGGATGACAATAAACAAAAAGCCAAATAGGAAAAGAAAAAGGGATCCTGAAAATTTTACTGTCAGCAAAAAATAATTAAAAAAAAAAAAGACGTCAAAGAGCTAAAATCCGTAAAGATGCTAATAATCTTGCTGAATCACGTAAGGAAGACGTTGAATGCATGTTACATAGCAGAGAAGAAAAAAAATGAAGAATCATCCTAGGCTGGCCCAGCAAGAAAGATTTAAGTAAAGAGAAGAAATTAGGGCATACTGACAGAGAGTCAAGGAGAAGCAGAAACCCAACAATCCTGAAAACAGTGGAACAAGAGGTGCAAATTAACGAGAGATGAAAAAGAAGGAAAGACTCCAAAAACCGGGAATCAAGACTGAAACAAACAAACAAACCAACAAACAAAAATGAATAAATAAAAAAGGTCAAGCAACAGAAAGAAAACTTTATATTAAGGTCTGGTGAATGAAAGTCAAACTGAATGACACACAACCAAGCTCCAGCATCCACTGAAAAACGTGCTGTGGTGTTTCTCTAAAAAACTCTTTGATTAATGCATGTACTTGTATCCTTTTGGTTAAAATACTGCTGTTATATCTTTATTTTGATAATTTTTAGAATTTTGGCAAAAATAAATGGTAAACAATATGATATTTCAGTTACAAAAGTATCAGTTACTTGAATGTGTAGTGTCCGCACCCCCAGATCATAGTCTAAGGGGCGTTCTGTTAATTTGAGCGTAGCACAAAAAGTAATTAATAATTAATATTGTTCTAAAAATTGTGGATATCATAGTTAAGATGTTATTCTTTTTATCTGTTGCAAAATTAAACAAATGCATCAGAGTTCATTTTTCTCTCAATGTGACCCCTATTTTGTACCCCTGATCGTGAAACAGCCGTTTGCTTTCAAGCCTCTTGTTAATTTTCTATATAATGATCGAAGGATGTTACTTTCATGATAATAGCCTGTAGATAAATAAAAATAAACGCCATCAAATAGCTTTAAGAGAGTTCTAATTCCACCGGTGAGAAGGAAAGCACTCATAATTTGTGGATAATTTCACACAAATGACGTATCACATTGCGTGCAGAGCAAGGATGGGGTTGTTTGCGAACCTTTTTGCCTTCATCTGGCACTAATTATTTTCCTTTTAAATATAATTTTTGAACTATCTTTCTTGCCTGATGATATCCAATCTACAAAGGAATTGGTATCAAATAACTTTAATAGAGATTTAATTCCATCGATGATAAGAAAAACACCTTTTAGGATTTCACGATTTCGGACAAATGACGTTATTTTCAAAATTTGCGAAGGTGATTGAAGATAATAGTCTGGTAGCAAAGAAATATCTCTATCACGCACAGATATTTTGCACGCACTTAGGAAAGTGTGGTTATACAGTATCAAATAGGAACTTCAGCATCTTTATTGTTTTTTTTTTCCACATACCGTCCTAATATTATGTATGTGTACAATTATTCCGCCTACCATAAGAAGATTAGATGCGATTATAACGTCAGAAAATACAATAGAAGGAGTGTGATAATTATAGGGTCGCTAAACGATTTTTGACGGAATATAGTTACTAGCCTAATCCCCTGGTCGCCTAGGTAGGCACTCCCCCTTAGAGTACTTATGTAAACAAACGTAGCGAACTATCCTTTTGTTCAACAGCTTTGCGCGTTCAGCGGATTATATTTGTAGTGGCACTATATAGCTAACTGCAGTTGAACCTGTGAAAGCTGTTATTTGATTCATTCTGTTGTGTCGGACGTTGTGGACCAGCCCATAGTCTAGTGAGATTTCCACAAAATGTAAAGAGTAGGGGCATTTTTGGGTAAAAGTTGGGAACCAGGCTTATTAGCATAATTTTGACATGCTGAATCCGATTTACCCGGTTCCCAAGCGAAATTTTGCTTTTTTTTTTTTAAGGTCTAATTTGCAAAAAACAAAAATGGCCGCCGGATTTCCAATTTTCGCAATATCTCTGTACCTAAAGACAGGCGAATACGACAAATGAAGTGTCCTTACCTAATTTTTCAGGTCGAGGAACATCGATATTTCTGTAAGAATAAGGTTTACCCAATTTTCCTAAATATGCAAATTAGGACCGCCATTACTGAAAAACCGTTTTGCTACTGTATCTCTTTAATTAGGCAAGCAAAAATGACACATGAAGTGCCCACACCCATGTTTTCAGGGTCAAGGAAAGTGGTTAAGACATTTCACCATAACCAAATCAGTAATAAGTGCTACACTGTCACACTGTTGCAATTATTCGAATTGAATTTGGAGATAAAATACTGTGCTGCCATTGGGATGTAAACACTGGGCCACACAATTGCCCCTTTTACCAAGAAAAATTTGATTCCCTTATAAATGCAATGGAGGGATTTACTGAATCAAGTAATTCATGTGATGCAATGTACAAACTTGACATTTAATATAATGGTAATAATAAGTTTATTGAGCACTAAATGATATGAATGCATTTGCAGGCTCACTAGACTACATTATTTACACAATATATAAGAATATACATTTATATATGGACTTTTTTCAAACATATTTTCTTTGATTTTTCCCCATCTGTTAGTAATGAATGAAATGAACACTTGTTATCATGTTCGATATGGCTTTAATAAATCATTCCGTGTCAATACATCATCCAAAATTTAATTTAAATATTCAAATCAGCATTATAAACAGCACATGGGTAATTTTATAGCGGATAACACAAGGTACTGAATTCTTATGAACTCAATATTATCAAAAATATCAGTTGGTAAGGATTTTCTCTTAAACAAAAGAATCATCAAGATAAATTCAAAAAATGGAACAGTTAATAATGCGTGCAGCTTCCTCTAGCTACAACCGGAACCCTCATTTGGCGAGGCATTCCTGCAGAGAGGATTCTGAGAGTTTGATCTGGTATTGTGTACCACCCATCAGTCAGAGCTTGTCAAAGCTGGTGCAGATTTGTCGGCTGGACCGGTAAGCTTTTGATTCTGCGAGTGATTTCTGCCAACAGGTTCATTATTGGATTCATGGCAATTAGTTTACCTCTTGGTTTTGCAGAAAAGCAGTTATTGCATAGGTACGGTGTGGTCTGGCATTGTCATCTTGCAAGATGAAGTTGTCCTGGAAGTATCTTCTTGTAAATGGCAAGCAAGTATTCTCTAAAATGTCCCTGTATTTCTTCTGGTTGAGATTTCCATCAAGTGCCACCAATGGTGTTTTGGCTCCAGTGTGGAAACTGGTCCATACACAGAAACTGCCACTGCCAGCAGTCACTGTAGGGGTGACACAAGCCTCGTGCAGTACCTCGTCTGGAAGCCTACGGACTCTGATTCGGCCATCGCGGCAGTGGAGCTCAAGCCTTGCCTCGACTGTAAAAACCACATGAACCCAGTGCTGTGGCTGGAACCGTGTCTAGCCCACCGTTGAGGCAGACGTTGGTGTTGCTCTGTTAATAGAGGCTTCCTTTAAGGTCGCCTAACGTGGTAAGCGGCTAAAAGTAGCCTTGTGTTCACTTGGATTCTAGAAACACGGGTTTAAATGGTGATTTGCCACTCATTTTGTAGAGCATGAATTTTTTTTTTTGTCCGGTTGTTGCGACATAACTGCTGGTCGTGACTTTCAGACGTCCTGGTCGTGGTCTCTGTGTTGGTGTACCAGTCTGGGCGTGTCTCTCTAAGGCTTTAGAAACTGCTCCCTGGGACACATTCAGCTGTCTGGCAATAGCAGTTTGCTTCTGCCCATTCTGGTATAATGCAAGAATAGTGTGGCAAGTTGCTGCCGTTAGTTCAAGTACCATAAGGTCAGCTAAGATTCTGCCAAGGGTATGTAGTTTTGGTTGGGTGGCGAGAAAAAAGTTACTAAATTTCCAGAAAGTTCATTTTTTTCATCCAGGTATCCCTTTGATGAACTCACTGACCCTTTTATTTCCCTCTTTCATCACGTTGCCTGCATTTAATCAAGTTGCATCCACAGGTAAAAGTGGGGTAAACTGATTAAATCATTCATCCGTGTATTCCTTTATTGAAGTGTCAGTTTACATTTTTTTCTCCATTTCCCAATGACAAATAAAATACTTTTATTCCCTGGGCATTGTCAGCTTTTAAGTAATTTGATGATTTTACTAAATACAATATATTTCGAAAATATTTCAAAATGTTCAATTTTTTTACATGTTTTTCTTAGAATTACCATTTTAGTATTATTAACGAAGCATCCTGTTCCAACCAATCGATTGGTTTGCCATATGATCTTGCAAACTTGCTTAACTAACAAGAGTTGCTTTCGAGCCTCTCGTGTTTTATATATGATCAATAGATGTTAATATGTTCCTGATGATAACCTATCTTTACAGAAACCGAAACAAATAACATCAAACAGCTTTAAAAGAGTTCTAATTCCACCGGTTGAAGTAAAGCACTCATAATTTGTGGATAATTTCACCCACAATGTGCTGTCTCTTATTTAAGAGTTGGTTTTCGGGATATTGTCATAGAGCCCCATATGTTTGGCATCTTGTCCATCCCACTGATCTCTAAGTAATCTGGTGTAACATCTATCATGAATGTCCTGACTTGTTGATGCCATCCATGCACCAAGATATTTGAAGCCATATATTTAAGGTTACCTCTCAGGTCTGTTAATGCGCGTGAGCTTCCTGAATCTTGTAATGTATAGCCAATTTTTTTGTTTTTAATTCATTTTCTGTCTTATATTCAGTATAATAGTCAGGATAATTGTGTTTAAGTGTGTGAGTGTGTGTATATACGTGACGGCTGAAACGAGTAGGTTATACAATAATTACTTGATCTGCTTTACCTGAATTGCTTTCGACCCTCCTGGTAGTTTCGTTTTTTTATTTTGATAGATATATAATGGAACAGGCTTCGCCTCCATCATGTTAATCGATCTATAAAATTACAGTAATAGCTTTAAAAACGTTCTTTGTACATTAGTTATAAGGAAGACACTATTTTATGTTATTTAATTTCAAAAGGTGAAGATTGATTGCATCCAGAAAGTGATAAGTTGTTTAGAACGTTTTATGATCAAATGTTTTTGGTCAGCCTGT
The DNA here is from genome assembly GCF_001039355.2 of Lingula anatina. The sequence continues at coordinate 1,514,345 of NW_019773514.1, forward strand.
TTTCCTTAAACTTGACCACATCATTAAACTTTTCTCTTTTTTGCGTATTCTATTTTTCTCAACTGCGAACTATTAATACGGGGTTGGATCAACCATGTCCTTCACGTCTGAATCGCTTTCTATAGAAAAAATAAATTATGCACAAAATTTCCATTTATTCCTTTTTGATCGTAAAGTTCCTGGTTGTGCACAATGTAATCTCGGCAAAAACAGACCAATGTGGTGTCTCATTATGCAAATGTATGCAAACACTAAGTGGGCTGCGTTCAACTTCTTGTTCTTACTTGGCCATCAGTTCAATGTTCATTTTTCATGATCTCTCTTTTCTTCTGTGCTGTAGCGAACTGAACTTAATTGACATGCATAAATTGTACTTTCTTGAATCTGAATTGTTTTGAGACATGATGATTACCGAAAAAAAACATCAATGATAAATAACTGGTCCTGTAATTTCTTAGAGTTTTTTAAAGTTAATATTTGACCTTACTTCGGGTCTCTCGAAAAATGTGAAGCTTGGGCAACTCTGCTTGTAGCAAAGAAAGCAGAGCTTTGTTAACACTTGTGAAAAAGGCATTGTCAGTTAACGGATCAAAAACGGTCTTCTAATTCAAATAGATAGATTCACAGTTGCAATATGAGTTCATGCAGCGTTCGCAGACACAGATTTATATGAAACTGAAATTAAGTTTCGATTCGAGACAAAAGATCAGATATTTACAATACAAAGTGATTTATTCAATAAAATAAAGACAATGGCATAATCACCTCTATTTCATCAATGAAATTTTCAAACTTTAAAACTCATAAGCACTTTAATCTAGTCTCCTTCGACTTCATTTGTTGGATCATTCTTACGAATAACAAAATGAAAACTGATCAATCATTGTAATTATCTTTTATCAAACAGTGTTCAAAATAAAGTTTTTTCAAATAAGTACCAGGGACTGCATATCGTAATAACGGAGTCGAGTACTGTTAGTAACCACAGTCATATGAATATCCATAAAAAAGACATCAGAAGAAATCCAGGTATACCTTAAACACGTGTAATTAAAACAATATTAATACATCAAGCGCCACTTGTAAATTGCGAAGAGTCCATCAGTCATTGCACATTATCTAGTTATACTTTCATAGCGTCGTCTTTTAGGTAAATAAAACACTTCTAAACTACCTTTACTTTTTTGGGTTTATTTGTAAAAACAAAGAAAACTAAAATAATAAGATTTCAAAAAAGCAGCAGAATTCCAAAATATGATTTATGTAGCCAAATTTTCATAAGCACAGCAAAGCTCTGTATTTGCTCAAATAAGGTCCATATGACTGAAAATTGTCAAGATTAATGTGAAACAACAAAAGCTTTTTGAGCAAAATGTTCGCACCAAAGAAAAATAAGCCCCCCCCCTCCAAAAAAAAAAATAATAATAATATGATACAATATAATCAAATATCTCCATACTAAATAACTACCATAAATATATTAACTAAAGTGTAGGTTAATGATTGCAACCAACATTTAAAATTAGACAACATTATAAAAAATATATGAAGCTATTGGAGCAAAAAGATGTCTGTTGGGAAAGGGGAAAGGTGGACTGGTTGTTTGTCAGTCAACAAGTGACCTTCATTAGCTGAAAGTCTTGGGGGGGGGGAGAGAAAACCGTGGGTGAGTTGAGGTAACACCTAGCCCTCTCCGCTTACTCGTATTATGCTTGATCACAAGTGTCTCGCTTATGTTAAGTTGGATGATCATATAGCTGTTTTTTCCGAAACACTTGGTTGCCAGCTGGAGGGTTTTCATTGAGCGCGTAAACTGCAGGCGAGTCAGAGGTCAAAATTTTCCCTAATAACCCCTTTCAACTCCCTCACTACATCATAACTTCTGCAATGTCTTACCTACGTAGCTCTAACAATTACGATTATTTTCAGACGTATCGAAAAGAGTAATTGATTAAGGATTGTGGTGTTTTTTTTTAACATAATGCTTCCTAAAATCTTATATTTGCCAGTTAATGAAAAGAAAAAGAAAATGCAGCATATAATGATTTCCCTTTTATGATTCTGCTGTAATATTGAAATTTCATCCTTGTCTGGGCAGATTTAAAAATGGTCTAGGTCATAATTAATAAAATTAAAATCTGAATGGACTATAATTTGGCCTAGTCCAGTTTAAAAGCTAATTGGATTTCAATCTTGCCTGCGACACACACATAGACACGCACACATAAAGCAATAACATATATTACATTGTTCATGTCAAAATATCAATGTGCATTCACCAATATATCATGTATTTGTTAGATCATAGCCATTGTACTAGGTGTACTCGAATCAATAAAGTAATAATGAAAATTTGCTCGCTGGCGTCAGCGTGCACTACGTGTATTTAATAGTAATGATAATAATCCAGGAAATTTACGCTACCGTTAAAATGCACCTTAGACCTTAATGCAGCAACTATTCAAATTTCTTGGAAATCTCAACAATTTGCCCATCATCAAACGGGCATATCGTGACTTATATGTTGAGATCAACCATAATTACCTTTTATAAAGCTATTTTCAAGTACATAGGACTATATATTTTTATGTTATGAGTGAAAGTCACCAGTCTCTAGAGTGACATAATACTCGACAATGCATTTATTGTCAGTTATTTTTTCAAATATTTTGGATATGCATTGTTGAAAAGGTAATAAAATACCCAGGATTTTATGTTATTGAAATGTGTAACGCTCACTGCATGCCTTCAAATGGCCTTTCCATTCTCTTTACATGATCATGTTCAGCGCTAGTGGTGCTGTCAAGTGACCTTTTTATTTTCTATTCGTGGTCGTGTTCAGCGCTGGTGGTGGCGCTGCATCCTTTAGAGAAAACATGCACGTCATTCCTGAAGACAAGACTGACCGTGACCAAAGCGACCCCTTGGATGCAGTTGCATCCTAACATTAGCATGCAGTAGTCATTAGCCTGGTTGTAAATTGACAGACCCACGAAAACTACACCTAAAGCCTGAATTAAGGAACAAATTGCACTCACAGATGCTAATCTGCAGCTATCCATGTAGGTTCTTTGAACGGTCACGGCGCATCTATCATTACGCAAAACACGCACCAATCGCAGAAACATTACTGCATTAAGAGAAACCGCTACAATAGCAGGACCGGCCATAAGGAGCATATAGCCATTCAAATCTATAAAGAAGCATGTGCCTTGGCTATATGAAACACTGATGAATGGTTGTTCTCTTAGTTCAAAAAGAAAGCCAAGTGAAACTACCAAAAGTGCAAATGCGTAACTGATCGCGGTACATATCGATAGGTGTCGCTTTTTGTTGTGTGTCAACAGCAGACGAGACATGACATTGTGATAAGCATGGTAGGATATAACTGGTAGCCAACAAAAACTTATCACCCAAAAGAAGTGAGCGGACATTGTAATGTACATACATTCTGAATAACTATCTGTGTTGCTCATCATTTCTTGTATAAACAGAAAAAGTTGAAATAAGAAGCAAGTCGCAAGCTGATGTAAGATGACCCTACATGCAATGTTTTTGTACCATCTCAAATATCCGTGTATGCCAATGTTGCCCAAATACATACACATCGTACATATGGGCATGGCCCATCGGCGCATCATTTCCTTTGCGAAAGATCTAAGAAGAGTTCGATTTTGTTGACTATCATGAACCACACTTTCGAAGTAATCTGACAAAAAATCCTTAATTGCATGCGAGCAAACGAAAGCAGCACCATTCAAAATTGTGACTTCACTTGCGTGTACCTTAGCGATAATTCCAGCATATTGAAATGAGTACACATTTTCTCTTAAATGTATGGAAATACTGCTGTTCAATAGAATTTTAACTAGCAAACATGGCAATTCTTTCACTGCATCACTGGAATTAAAGAACAGAAAGAGACTTTTCAAATCAGACGTCAAGTCGATCATTTGAAAGGCATGGGCGTTATTCATAACCTTTGGTGTCAGTTGGCTACCATTGACTGTGATTTGTAATTCAGATTTTAGCAAATAATTAGACAGATTCTCTCGAAATGTCCTGACTGAAGAGATGATGGAATCATAGGTAGCATGCACCCCTTTTGGTGTAAAATTCAAGTCTACCAACAGTCCCATAATTGACACATCAGACAAACGGAAAGCTAGCTTGCAAATTATATTAAAAGGAACTATCATGTCATGTAAGTACTGGTTTGTTTCCAGAAGCGTGTGAAATGCTTTTAAAATTGGCCTGCAAAAAAAGTACTGGGGTATCTTTCCAGTTACACTTTGATAGTCGGTGAATGTGAAATAGATGTACAAGTACAGATCCAAGCCCGACATGTTCTGGAACAGTTCTGTCCTAGAGCGACATCTATCGTTTTCGGTACCACGAGGACAGTCAAATGTCTGAAGATCGCAGCTTTCCTGGAATAAAAAAAACACATATAAGCAAAACAGGTTCCGGCTTCATAAAAAGACTAAGCTCGAATATCGGTCCTTGAAAAGAATCATTTCACACCCGACAAAGTTGCGATTCAAGAATACTCTGAAAACTACTGTTGAACTAAGTTTTTGCTGTAAATTGTCATTGTGTGTTCCTTAAGGGGGGATTTCAGGTAAAGGGGCGGGCACGAGCTCTCCCCTGGGTCCACCATTAATGATATTTAACTCCATTAGCAAAAAGTGTTACCCCTAATACAATGCGTAAAGTGTTACAAAAATCACAGCTGAACCAATGTTTTTTATTTAACTTGAAAAAGGTTTTTCCACAAAATTTTACTGATTGTCAAACCGATGAATAAGCTAATATTGAAAAAATCAAAGCCACACTTTATTATTTTGCACACTATCCTCTGGATTGGTGGATACACCTAATGTATCTGTTCGTGGAGTCAAAAAGTTCTCCACGTACAGCCAATGTAGCAACAGGCGGATGGAAGTTTGCGGAGTGGTGGCGTTCCACACACTCTCAATGAAGTTCTGATCTTGGGATTGAGCTGGCCGTGGGGGGAGGATGAGGGGGTGGGGTGCTTCTTGACTCATAACAGCAACCTTGCCAAAATAACGGTTATTGTGCAGACATCTTCTGACGGTAAACTAAGAAATATCAATCGCTCTATTTTGCCAATTCGGCGGGTCAAACCTCCCTCATATGTCAACCGCTAGGTAAAAAAGTATTTTTCTCACTTAGGAGCCGCATTTTTAAAATATTTGATTTTGGTGTTTCAATGGTCACGCTAGGTGCTGCAGTAGATCGATGTTCTGCTACTCAGATCCCAAATTTTCACGATGATCGATTGCCTAATTGTTATGCTCTAGTCAAATTAAATGAATGGGTACCCTTGTAGCAATGTGGTAGAGGTAACACTTTTTTGCCAGGTTCACCCCCTACGCTATAGAAAAGGTAATTATTTCACCAATACCCTATCCAAGATCCACAGTAAAATTACTGGAGAATCAGCTTACATGTAGCACCATTTCAAAAGTATCCACTTCGTAATGAGAGGGTTAAATTTATCGCATTTAGTAAAAACGATCTCGCTTGCAACATTTATTCTGCTTAACAATAGAAAAAAGATTGAAAACAGTGAAGGGTTAATACATACCGTGTAACATATAGCGACCCATACACGTATATTTCCATAACTATAACACTGCCATTCATCCCTTATACTGCCCTCAACGGGTATCAATATCAATTCGCCGACTCAGAATTTGGACTTGAAACCAGTGTGCTGACATGTAAAAGACATGTAAGTGCCCACATTGTTTTATTTCCCTGCCTGCAGGTCGACACAATTATCTCCGCCAAGGAGGTCATGTTTTCGGGTCGTGTTTGCAGGTCTCTTAAGGATATTGTAACCTTCAGCCCAAAAGTCCTTATTTACTGCCTTACATACATTCTTTTGGGTAATAAATACATGTCCAGTGTTCAGTTTACTAAATTAATTAATATTTCACACGTTTACTAAATTAATTAATATTTCACACGTCATCCTACGGATGACGTCATAATTGCGAATTCTGGGCAAAAATTGAAAAAAAAATTCTCATATTTCTTCTTTACCCACGATCACCAATTTCATGACAATATTTGACACTCCAAAACCCTTCCAGCGATTTTCCTTAAAAGTCTTAATTCCGATTTTATCGGTGATAAAGCTAAATAATGCCTTTGTGGAATAAAAATCTTTAATTAGGGGATCATTTTCCATAACAAAACATTTAAACCAAAATGACGGCACGGGATTGTTGCCCTTACACTCGAGGTCAACTTTGCCAATTTTCGTGGTAAAATCTTGTTCAGGGATGAAGTTACGCCCCATGCCGATTGCCATCTCACCTCAAAATAGAAAGGCTTTAGATTGACGATGAAAGCTTTGAGTTGCCTATGCTTGTACATTGTAACGGGAAATATAAAAACCGAATTTTTTATACTTTCGAGGAGATTTTTATTGTTTTAAATCAACACAAAGATAGATGCATTACTGAATAATTAGAGGCAGTAGAAAACCCATTTCGGAATCTGGATGATAATGAAGGGTTAATTCCTATTGTCTGTTGGCAACATTTTGAAAATGTTTCAAACAGATTTGGATAAAATTTTCAGAAAGTGTCGGGAGTGGACCAAGTAAAAAACGATTAGATTTTGGTGATTACCCACTGACCAATAAATGGTCTGTTAGCAACATCATGCAAAAAGTTAACAGATGATTTTAATGTTTTGGAAACTGTTAAGATCAGTACCAATTACCAACGACTAGGTTTTGACGATGATCCATTCAGTAACTTATTAATGAATTAATAAAATCTGGTTGACTTTTAGCAACAAGAAGAAGTTATGAAGGGATTTTGATGAAATTTTCAGGATAGAACAGAAATAAGCTAGGTTTTGGTGGTGATTGATTGATTAAGTTGATTAATTTGTTATGAGAATTTATCAAATTATTCAGTTTATTTATTAATAATTAATAATAATAATGATAATTGAGTGGCCCTGGTGGAGGTCTACGCTATCTAAGTGCTTTTTTTGTTCCATATTAAAGTATTGCATTTGGTCAGTAGAGTCTAGTTTTAAATTACATGCTATTTCAAGTTTTTTCCTGGCTTTTGGAAGTTTCATAAAACATTATTTAAGGCACGTGATGTCAGTGGAAATCCAATTAATCAAGATATTCGATTTACATAAATGTACACACTGCAGTAATTCATGCAAAAGAGAGAAAGCGAGACCAAGAAATTCCTCTTTCCTGTTTGATTTTACAACGCATTGAATGAAAATGATACATACTGTGAAGCCATCACTGTTTGACTTTCCCCTTTGTTGGCAGAGGAAAGAGGCCTCCTCTCTGGCAAAAGCTTCGTCCACATTGATCTGGGACACAAAGGTAAATGGGATGAAGTCAAACCCGAATACATCTCCTGAAATATCAATTTACCACACCTATTTTGAAAAAACGAACATATGCTTTCCCTTCGTTTTTAGAGTCATTCTAATAGATTGTAAGGAAAACAGTTTGGTATCGAGAATTAATACATGTTCGTCGTTGAGTTAAATTTACTTTCAGGCCTTGAAAATGTAATCTTTAATTCCATTTATGCAACAACGTAGTGTAGAAAAATAATTTACGCACGGTACCTTTACTTACGTTGTTTGGGACATATTCTCGCTGCTTTGTAAAAAAAGGGCGAATTACATGAAAAGCAAAAGAAATTCTTATAATTGACATCTAACGACACCGCAAAGTTGCTCGGGCCTTCAGTGCACAATAGTTGCAAAGTTTCATAGGGTATTCCCGTTTCCGCCCATTCCACCGATATACTATGATTAGTGGTTGGGCACGAAGCCAATTCTTGCCTGGTTGTACTGCAAGGATGCGACACTGCCAGTCTTGGCGCAGAAAAAAATATGTAGCAATATGGGATTCTTAGCGCCTTTGCTATCACCTCATCAGCTGTTGATGAATTAAGGATATAGTCCGAGCTGTATCTTTCGCAATTTACTGCAGGTTTCCAAGCTTCATATTGTGTTACATCGTAGCACCTTGCGCAGAAGACGTTCTTGAACGTCAATTGAACATTCCTGGCGTAAACTGGGGTAACCCGCAATGTGATATCTTCTGTAACATTGTCACCCCTTTCGCATTTTGCTCTTGTTATGTCATCTGGCCAGTGACTTGGACATGACGTCACAAACCAGAAATGATCCGTGTTTTCATCTGGTAGCTTCAGCGGACGACGTACGCAGCTCACTTGGTCCATTGTTATGTTAACATCAGCGTCAGGTCTCATGTCAATGAAGTCACATTGACTTTGTGGCCAGCAACAATCTTCAAACAATTCACATAATTTGCCACACGAACAATGCACTGTGACAAAATTGTGATTTTTGTCGTTCATAAGGCAAGCAGGGGTGTTCGGCTTGGGAAGTTGTAAGTTCGAAATGTTGGCGAACGCCACACCTAGGTCGAAGGACTCCATTTTATCGACTTCGACACTGGAATTGTTTGAGCGTGCTGGCAGTGTGGTTTCTTCAGCATTTAACAAATGTCTCCCAATATGTGCTGGGTTGTTCGATAATTCACCGACTTCATCTGCACGTGCTTTGGTTCTCTGCGCCTTCATTGACTGGCTAATGTCGACAAGTCTTTTACAGTTTGGTCCAAATACTAGCTCAAATTTGATATGACTAGCATCTTGCTTGTTTTTCAGCTCTGTGAGTTTTTCCTTAGTCGATGACATCAGCATTGATCGTAATTCCAACTTGTTTGAGTTTTTGTCCAGCGCAGCGGAAGATCCGCGTAAAAGTAACAGAAACAGACAAATGCAAAACATGGTTATCTATTCACTTAATAAGTTGTGAAGTTGTCAACCTTTGCAAAATAGATGATTCATCATACACACGCCTTTTCAATAACAGATCGTTTTCACTTTTTTGCATATGGAGCCTCTTCGCCGCTCTAATACGTTTGTACGACTGGTATTTATACTCAGAAACCAAAATTGACAGAAAGAAGACACGCCTTCAAAATATTTTGTCGAATTGAATTTTTTTCGGAGGCATTATCCAACCAATACCAAGACTCTTTTTGTAGAGATCATAAATATTGTTTCTCGGCATAATATTCCAAGATGCGCATCCCCAGAAATGCACTGCATGACGTCACGCTTACCCCACTGCGCATGCGTGCACTTTTAATGAGTTGCTAGATTGCCATAGGAAAATGAATGGGTTCGCGATTCGTGGGTAATTCGCTATAATTGACAAACTAACGGCCTGATGCCGATAGACAGCAACGCTGTGCTATGCTTCGAGCAACTCCTGACCAAATATCGCTAGGGTTTTTAAAAAAATTCTGTTGTACACACGTACTAAGAAGTTTGCCGTGTATTGCTTAGCCTACCCTCAGCAAAACGCACATATTTTCAGAATAGTGATTTTAGACGGTAGATTCACTCAGAAACAAAGGCAAACTAATTCGTTGCCGATAGCACCAGCAGATAGCAGCACCATATAAAGTCTGATTAAAAACTTTCATGGCAATTGAAGAACTTTTACCACTGTACAATGGAGTCCAAAAAAGCACTTGGCACAAATGTGAAACTGCCCAGTGCAAGGCCAAGAATTCAATCAGTATTTTCAATTATATTATCAGATTCTACATAAATTGACTGACAATATCACTACTCAGTATTTAACTAATCTCTTAATCCAAAATCACTATCATCATTTAATAATAATGCAAAATTCTTCTTTCAGATTGCTATTTATTTTAAATTTTAATGCTGCAACTGTTCCAAAATAATCTTGTAGTGAAGGAAAAATGCAAATAAGAAGTGGAAGACCATTTATACCCACATTATTAAATTATTTGAATATAAAAAGAATAAGATCACGATTTAACAAATTAAAATAATCTTTCATTAACTCTTTCATGAATAACATATTAAACAAAATTAAAGTTATAAATTAGTGGTAATGGCTTATTCTGGAATATATGACCTCTGCACATCATCAGTACCTGACTTGGTACAGTATAGTTACTACTTGGATACAGAGTTAGATTTAATAATGTAACAATAAGAACAATATATATATTACAGTAAACTTCTCTGCACATGCCAGACGCTTGTTACCATGAACTAACACTACTTGACAATGGGCTGAGCACTTATCACAGAGTCTGTGTGCGATGCCATTGTTGTGCTGTTATTGGCTAGTTGAGTCACGTGAAGCCCTACTGTAGCGCCCTCGCGTATAGCGTGAATGCTGCGCATTTCTGGCCATGGTGAGCAGGACAGCAGGAATTGCTTGAAATAAAAATTGTACATGTTCCATTTTTTCTTTTGGACTGTCAACGTCTCAAGGTTTGTGCTTGGAAAGTCCTCAATTACTGCTAAAACTTTGAATGCAAGCTCGAAAATAACTATTGTGGAGTAGTTTTCATCCATGAGAATGAATAATATGCCCTTCTATTTAGCAAAATAATTTGTTAATATGTGTTAAAGAATATCCTCTTGGGATGACTTCCAACGAAATTTTAGCAAAATTACGCTATTGTTTTACGTACTCATGCATAACCCTGGCATATAAATGTAACAAATATTGAACACAGCTAGTTATTCTAAGTTACAGATATTTTCAGATAGGTCCAAGCCTACGCTAAACTTTCGTTAACATGTTTTGATTAATGAATATCTAAATTGATTTACCAGTCTTGGCATCATAATTCCATCAATTTTGGAAAAATTAGTCGTTCCGTGCCCATAGATGGAAAATATTAGTCTCAGCCGTTACCAGCCACCCATGAATAGGGACGGGGAGTGCTACCTTTTCTGATATTCATAAGGGGGGTCTTTCCGCTATACAACTTAGCGGTCAGTTACAGCATCTACACAGTATGATGAAGGCCTACGTCCAGGTGGCCGTAAGTCAACGATATGAAAATATTTCAGCTTATGTTTTATAATTATCCTATATGATCCAAGTACCAAGATTATGAGCATTTTTCTCAACAGTTATTAGTGGAAACAAAAGAGTTAAAACAAGGTGAAAAATACATAGCTACTGGAAATTTATTTTATTTTAAGCTAAATCATTCTTACAATGCTTAAATGTTTTTTATGCCTCAAGCTAACATGGTCAAGGGCGGATCCAGGATTATTTGAAGAGGGGTCCGCGGATGCAAAGACGACCCCCCTTGGCTTTGGGTTACAGGCCCGCTGAACGGCCAGGAAAATTTGTGGTATTTTAGAGGGTGAACAGTGCTATTTGGTATAGTTTAGAACTATGATTCAGCTGGTCAAAATTCTAATTTCTAGAGGGTACGGTTGGTGTGATTTTTTCAGAAATCGAAGGCGAAGTTTGGACCCTGCATGACCCCCGCCACTGATGGTGACATGAAAAATGTACGAACATGTAATATTATTGTGGCACTTTTTAGCATCAATAATTATGAAATGGAGAAAGCAACTTACCTGCTAATAATCTTGGTATAAAACTGCAATTTCAAAAACGTTAAAATGCTTTAACTTCAAGGTGTAAAGGGATTTTACTCCCCTCCCCCCGATCCCTGTAAACTCCCTTCTCTTCAGGAGCGGAGAGAAGAACCGCGTTAAGTTTTCCTGTACAAAGTGGTTAAGAGGGCTGCTGCCGCCTGACTCGTATCTTCCTTAAATAAGAAACAGCGAGTAGTTGCCTAGGCATACATAAACCAGTATACTGACTTAGAATACACAAACATCTGTATATTGAATATCGTTGTGGAGCACATGTAAAAGAACATGCCTGCAGCGCGGAAGAATGAGCCGGTGTACAGTAGGCGTCTTATTACCCCTGGCACAACCTAAAATGCTTGTTTTAGGTGCTTTGTGCAGACAGAAATGAACGATAGATCCAAGGGGATTTTCAGTTAGAGCAGTATGAAATGTGCTGATTTCAAAGCAGCAAAGTTGGTTTCAGTTCAAAAATGAATTAGCTCACAATACGAACGTTCAAATTCCATCGAGGCGAAGGAAAACCCTTCATTCGTCATCGACGAGTGCGGCCTATTTTCTTCAAACTTGCATGAATAATAAAGAGAGTGTTGCCTTCGAGCATCCTGTTATTTCTCTTTATAAGGACTCTAATGATAGCCAATTTGTTAGATAAACTGAAACAAATTACACTGAATACCTTTAAAGGCGTTCTAATTGCACTTGTAAGAAGGAAAGCCTTTATTAGTTTTCGAAAATTTCACACAAATGGCGTTCCGCATTGCGTGCATACCAAAAAGGGGATTGTTTTCAGAACTTTGGCCTTTATCTGACACTATTTATTTGCCGTTTATATATAATATTCGAACCTCAATTTTCCCAATGATATCCAATTTACAAAGCAAAATAGCATTAGATAGTTTTTAATGAGTTTGAACTCCATCGGTGAAAAGGAAAACGCTTATTAGGGTTTTGGACGATTTTGCACAAATGACGTTATTAAGTTTGCGAAGGCGACTGTAAAGATAATAGTAGCATAACGAAGAAAAAATCGATATTTTTTTATCACGAATTTTTGCTGCTTTTAAAAAGACGGGCTATTTCTGTGTTGGCATTTCAGCAACTTAACGGATTTTTCTATAAAGCTATTACTTGGATATCTTAATAATTTGGTCTAATAATTTGAAACAAAAGTTAAACTGTAAATTGATTTTTACACGTATTGGCAACAATGTCGTGTTCTGTTAATGACTGCTCTAGTCTATGCTCTAGCCTTTGATTTTTATTCGTAACTAAGTTAATTTGAAGCTGCAAGTCTTCAGGATCATATATCTGTAAAGAACTAGTTTACAGAAAGAACATTTTACAGAGCGCTAGTATCTCGACAATTTTGGAATATTGTAAGCCTCGGTGATAAAGAGGGAAATTACTGAAGTATACAGCAAAAAATGTTTGCTATGTATGAAGGCCTCACATGAATTGCTTGCCTGAAGGTTTCTAGACGAAATAATAGTAAGGTACATATTCACAATAAATCACAAATATTTCAATAAAAGTGCTTACATGTAATGAACATGCAAATACAGTGACATCTTTGGTTGTATCGTCAGTGAATTATTTTAGATTTTAACACTCGATCAGAAGCACTTTCGCCTAGACTCTCTTTGCATTCACTCATTTTGATTATTTTATTTAATACTAACATGTTTTATACAGGAAATAAATGGCAAGCTAAAAGAACATTTTGATGTCAAATATAAAAATATAATTGTTTGGTGAAATATTTTCAACAAATAGTATAATACACATGTTACAATATTACCTGTATGGATATTTTGAAAAATGCAATGCTCATACGACAAACATCATGCAAACAGAAAAGAATCACCAATGAAAATGATAAAAGAGATACAATCTATTGCGTGATAAGGCTTTGAGTCTTTTACAAGCTGTTATATGTTTAAAGAGGACGGAAGACCCCCCCCCCCACCCACCCACTAAAAAAAAAAAAAAAAAAAAAAGTCTTGAAATTTAATACCTGTTGTCGCCTGCTCCTAATTCTCTGTCTTAATTTATGCTTTCTGTCGCATGGGCAATAAATTCACCATAACAGATTCACTGACGGTTCATACAAATACGTTATATAAATAAGGGAACACTGTAAACTTTTATTTTTGTCCATAAACATTGCAAAACAGGACTTCAACGGTCTTCTGTTATGTCTGACTCAAGGAGAGAGCAATAATTTATGGCTTCTGCGGATTACCAGTGTAGAAGTCACCCGATAAATATTGTTCCTAATTTAGCGCGTGGGTGCACGTCTTACAGAAATTACATTTGATAATTTTGATCAAGGACGGGATTAGCGATCAGATTTATTTGAAGAATAGTCTAAGTCAAATCTGAGTCAAATTTTGCGTTACAAGTACAAGTTGGATATAAAATTATAGAGATCCTTGATATTTCTTGTTTTGAAGTTTTAGCTTCTTATCATAGTATTGTTTCTTTATTGGAAGACCATGTTGTTATGAAGATTACATTGTATAGTTTTCGTATGTCTCATTCTTGTTTTTATAAAATGTTAAATTTCTTTGAGATTAATTACCTACTAACCTAATTAGTTATTAAAATAATATTACTTTCTTTCTACATGTACATGTGTACGTGTGTATAAATGTAGTTTCTGATATTTCTGTTCTGTTTTATTAGTATTTTACTACTATTTTATTCTTTTTTATTCGTTTGTTGATTAAGTATTACTAAATAGGTCCCCATTATTATGTTGTGCTTCTTTAAAATCGCATTGTCTTACATAATGGGAGCAGGGCCATTGCATTGTGCGGCGGTACAACTAGGAGTTCGCGTTGTTCAAATACACGCAGATTTAATGGTATTTTATTACATCACCTACATTGTAAATATATGAATACTGGATCGTTTCTTTGTACATGTCACATGTTTGTCACCAGCTCATGTCTCTTGGTGTAACTACATGTGTCGTACATGTGCATTCGGCTTTTTCAATTAGGGTAGAAATTAAAATAAATACTGCCTTTCATGAAGCAGGTAACGTTCTTACAAAACTGCGTAATAAGTTAACGACAATTAAGGATAATAACTATCCCTCATTGTCGTTATTCATCTACGTTTATCGACGTCAATCTATTGATCATTACCATAATTGACGATGCTTACGACTACCAAAGAAGGATTTTGAGGGCAGTAACATATTTGAGCTATCAACCAATAGTCCTCATTCTGCGTGAATGTAGGGATGTCTATCAGGAATTTTATCAAGCCAGCAACAGAACACACTACATGCCCGTAGCCGTGGGGAGGGTTCGGGGGCTCGAACGAACAACCCTTTTTGAGAGAAAAAGGTCCACTCTGGGTAAAATTTGACCTAGGTACATGGGAATTTTATGGTTAAAGGTCCACTTTTTCAGAAGTAAAACCTTCTCTTTGAAATTGCTGCCTACGGGCCTGCACTACTTCACATGCTCATGTACACTGGCCGATACCAATTAGAAAAAAACCCGGATTAAGTAAAGCTTCGGTCACAACCGGCCGTACGGGCTCTTACGGGCTGTTTGCGTCCAATTTTTGCGCAGAATCTCACGTCCCACGCAAGACAAACGTAAGATTTGAGTACAATTTCCACGGCCATCGTTCCTTGCAATTAGCACCCCTGCTTGAAAGGAAATCTCATGTGGCCCTTGCTACTCGCAAGGCAGACTTCCCTTTACCTCTACGACCTCCACGGCCTTCGCAACAACCAAAAATCGCAGGGGACGTACGATCCTGAAATTCGTGCGTCCGGTTGTGACCGAGCTTTAAGGCGGCGTTTGTGTGCGGATACCATTTCCTCTCATAATTACCATAATGTGAATATTTATGTCACAGGCAAGATTCTAAATTAATTTAAAATCCACCTAGGCGAGATTGAAATTTCAATCTTGTCTAGGCGGGTTCTAAATCAGCATAGGCCAGATTGAAATCCCAAGTCACAGACATTTTTGAATTATGATTATATTAATTACATCCCTGGTGAAGCCTTCTGATTACACAATATATAATTAAGAACACCTGAAATTAACGTGCATAACTTGCGTTCGGTAGATTACGAAACAAGTATTTTCATACTCACAAAAAAAAAGATCAAATTCACTGTCAGCAAGTATAGGTTAATACATTCATTAGTTCAGTAAGAAGGAAGAAGATGAAGCCTTTTTTTGAACAACTAGGCATTGATACATGTAAATCCTCTTGTATAACAACTAGACATTGCGTAACTTCACTTAAAAGGTTTCCAATCGTCCTATACTGTTCCTATGAATTTTCGTCAAAACCTCTAAACAACGCCTGGGTGATTGGTTGTCTTTAAACATCCGTTGCACTGGGTGTTTTTGTATAACACATTTAAATGGATAAATAGGTCAATTAACTACTAAAAAATTAAGAAGCTGCAGTTTTGAAGCTTTTTTCTTTTGGCTGAACAAACGTGAGATTAATTTTGTTTATAATTTGACACGTCGGCTTTAGTTTAGAGTATTAGAAATTAGCAAAGATGGTTTATGCAGTACTCGTTACTGGAAATGCACGCTTGCTTTATATATAACTTTATTGGAGGGGGGGGGAGGATAAATTGTAAAATTCCCCCACTTACCAAACAAATACTCAGTGCATTTTATCCATTTGCAAAAGACAACGAAAATACAAAAAAAAATGTGCTTAAAATGTCTGATTTCTTCATAATTTGGGTCGATAGCGCTCGTTCGCCATTGTATTAATTTTGTCTGACCTCAATTAAATCTCTAATGTCTCAATTTAATCACTGGACAACTGACATTGCAAAGATTGCATGGACGCACCCCGTAACACTTGTTAATCCATGGGGCTATTGTTTGAAACAAACTATAAATTTAAAAAAACACACCCGAACATCGACCAAGCGAAATGAAGGCCAATAAATCCACGCCGTGTGACCCGTGCTACAGCTTCGTCCAACAATTCGGATAATAGACGTTTATCCCCCAATTTAATTTGATAGGATATGAAAACATTACGCACGCAAGCGTATTTGCACACAATATTGCATGACACACCTTACAGGACGAACCGTATTTTGAATCCCTTCACATGAACTGGTTGAATACAATGCACTACTTCGGTGGCACAGTTGCTTTTATTATCCTTTCAAAATTTAACGCTTGCCTTTTTATACCCCCTGTAAGTATGACGGGGCTTCAGAGCAATTTCTTGCTCGGATCGAGGTTTCGTGTATCCATTTGCTTTAGACTAAATTGATATCTAGTTATTGCAATGACAAATTTCCGAAGAATGCAAGATGGCAGCTCGGTACATGCTATTCGTCTTTCTACTGCTTATATTAATAATGATTACGGTGTATTACTGGCCGCCGAGTTGTGACGATAACTCCAAGCCATTTTCTAACATGCGACGGAAAAGGCCGATTTGAAAACGACTGAGGCTACACCACCCCGACATATGGCATACTTCACCTACTGATGTAAAAACTGCATATTTTCCTGCATTTGAAAATTTAAAGAAATTTTAAAGAAAGACTTATTTTCTAAATCAGTTAATAGTAATTGGTACCGTAAATGTTCGTTGCTTTATGTCTTCCATCGTCTTAACTTAATCATAATTATTTCGTCTTTAGGCTCATAATTTAAACATACTTTTATTAAGCAATTAGCAACTTTATCTTTTAATCTGTAACGCGCGCTGAGATTTTCATAGCGTGCCCTTTCTAACAGTAAATTATTATCATTATCACTTAATACTGTGCCACTTATACTGTGAGCTACACGATTGCAGTAGATGTCCCTTACGCTTTAATACATGGATATGCGTGCGACAAATGCGCAAGCTCTTGGTACAATGCGTTAGCTGTACCTGATCCGTTTACATATCTGGCACAATTATTTTGGATAAGCTTGTTATTTTCGTTTTCATTTGCAATGGATTTCAATTATAGCATTACGATATACATGTTTTGGTCGGAAAAAAAAAGTAAAGGTGCCTGCATGTGAAATTGACTGGCCTTTACCCGGATATCTACTCAAGTGCGGATCTACAATATCGATTTATTTCCCATATAGACTTCATTTAAATTTGTTTTTTTCTTTTTTTTTCAATGGTCCAGTAGAGATATGTCATACTGAATGAATTGGGGATGTGGTGCAAATGTCGCATTTTTTAATAGATGAAATATCAGAACCAGGATGATATGTGCTTAAAATAAATGTCGATAGTAATGAAGGTCCATAGCATTAGGCTGTCGGCTATTTGTTTCAATTACCGAATCATTACTACTGTGTGCAATATGTTGGTAAAGGGCAGCATAAAAACGTTAGTTGGCACTTCAGGCTGACGAGTTCCTGGTTATACTTACATGCCAGATATATGTCAGTCTTCATTAATAGTCAGATAATATGAGTGTCTTCATTTACATGCCAAATTTATGCCAGTCTTCCACTGAGATCGAGTTTGAAGGGAAGAAACTCCTAAAACGGTTTAGTACAGTAATTGTATAAAATATGTTTATGGCCAACGGTAGGTCCCTCCCTTGTCCTCAAAACATTGATATCGACTTACTGAATTACAGCGGTGCGAAGTGCTTGGCGGCATGTCGTGAACACTCCAGGATAGATTGCATTCGGATATTATATGGACATCCTATTAGCTTTTTTTCTGATAATCAACGCTTCAATTTTAATTTATAGTAACTATCTGAACTATGAAGTGTTCCCAGAGACCTGGATGTTGTTTTAAATGGTAATTCTAAATAAGGAAGTGTTTAACTAATATATATATATATTTTGGAAAGAAAAAAATAAGATAGAGGCCGACGAAAAACATTTATCAGGACATTGAGTCTATCTGTCTGTTTCTGTGTTTCATTTGCCTATATTTCATACTATTGTCCACGGGTTAAGAGTGGTTGTGGAGACGATGTCTCTATGATCGATGGAGCATCCGATACATCGGAAATCTTAGATACAGCCCATAGGAGCAGCTTTATTTCACCGACTCTGTTAAGATTTCTTATTCACAACGCACTGAAATCGTCACGAAGTTAAGTACAAGTACTTTCGATGTAGATATGACTGAATGTCTCAAGTTTCTGTGTGACACCGTCTTTCGGTGTTTATGTATGCGTTCGCACGCGTGCATTTTCTTTAGCGTAAGAATGAGAGGAACAATAAAGCAGGAAAAATACATGTACAGCACCCAGATGAGCAATTCTATATTAACACGCCTTTTATACAATCTGAATAACAGTCAGCTGATGATTTGTACGTATGTCATGAATTATTTTAGTTATGTACGTGATTTGGTTCTTAATACATGGTTTAAAGGTACAGTGTTTGGCTCACCGTGTTGACGAAAACTTTATCTTTGCAGTCAAGGTTTGCACCCAAGCCTCTCTTCGTAAAAAGAACATGACGCTTCATCTGTGATTCTCGATACACTGTGATTGTCCACCCACCCACCCCAAACTACACGCAATTACCCCTGTTACTTTACAAGACAACAAACCAAGACCGAACCATTACTATATCAATACTTCGTCGAGTCTTAATTTGCTCACTTCAATAAACCAACAACGCGTAACAATCGCGTACCCACGTCGCCCCGCAAAGCACATACTAGTAAGCACTGCATGTACGTCTATATTTTTTTCACCAGTTACCCAATATTGATTAAATAGCAGAACCTGTTGTAGCTCAGTAGGTACGTCTGTGTGCCCGCATCACGCGCGCAGTACTTCCAGTTGTTTTAAACCGCAGACGCTAAAGGATAGACCGGTTATGCCGTTAATCATAGCCAAGTGCCTTGCAGCATCAGGTGACAGGGACGTTAATGTTACATGTAGCTGGTAAGTGAAAGAGGACAGCGTGAGCTCAGTGGAAGAGAGGGCGGCCCATGCATACGTTCACCTTCGCCACCACTCTGGACATCAAAGCGACACTGTCGTAACTGTTAGTATTAGTTCACCCGAGGAATGTGCTGACATCGTATCAGTTGCTGACCGACTTAGCTGTGACCATTAGCTGCCCAGATGTAGGGCCGTATTTATCTCGTGGCGCGAACTGTTTGTGTGCTTTATTGTGGTCCCCTATAGTGCACCTTGTGATACACAGCATATGAGCTGGCAGCAACGCCGTGCATTTCTGCTTAATATTTGTGATATAAAGTCATGGCAGCGTTGTTTAGGCGACTATTTAACAGGGTGAACGACTCAGATGGAGAACAGAACGGCACACCAGTTGATTCAATGTCAGATTCCGTTGGCGGGGCGTCCCCAGAGAAGAAAAGGAAGTCGACTAAGAAAAGTAAAGACCTGTCGAAAAAGAAAGCGGCAAAACAAGCGAAGACATCTCAATTAGGTCATAATGAGGATGACGCACAAGGGAGGTCAATCAAAAGCGGGGAGGATGGCCATTCTCATGCACATGAAGGAGAGATGGCGGACACCTCGGGAAGTAATGGCAGTCCTCCCAAGAGGAGTAGGTCTAAAAAAATGGCTCCAGGGGGGTGGTTCAAAAAGATAGCAGAGACATTTCATAATGTGGACTTTGAGAACTGCGAGCCAGAGATCTGCGTGAGCCTCTTGCGGATCCCGTCAATGCAAACTTACTCTGCCTTGAAGAAAAAATTAAAAAATGCCACGCTGGATTGGGTGCAGGGGTTCCTGGATAACGACGGCCTGGAGGTGCTTCTGGACTGCGTTGATTCTATTGGCAACCGGAGAGTGACCCAGCTGGCGGACGCCCTCATGTTACTGGAGTGTGTGGCATGCATCAAGGCTGTTATGAACTCCAAGCGTGGACTGGATTACATTGTTAAACACAAGGAACACACGCGGAAGCTCGTGAAAGGTACGTCCTTAGTGCACGACCCATTGGTCGTATCGATTTATTTGGTTTCCTTTTTTCAATGACCTTATTCCGGTGTAATTGAATTCATCAATCACAAAACCACACTGGACTGGGAATCCTTCTTATTTTCTGGGGAAGGGGGGTCTTTACTTTCAATGAAATGCCCGTTAAGCCTAAGGTCCCTAATCCAGCAACGGGAAATTTGTTCAACACATCACCAGCTCTTTTCAAACATGCTGTATGCGAGACACACCTTTCCAGATTGCATGGATTCAGGAATAAAATCCAAAACAAACTTGCATGCATGCATTAATGTGAAAAACCAAAATAAGTGGCATTTTTTTCATGTTTGTCTCCTCCACAACACCTACACCTGGCATTTCGATGAATAGGTAGATATAATATACGTCCTGTCGATTACTCAGTTGATCTATAAATGTAGGCTGGCAAGCCGTGTTTGATTTACACACAAAACTAGGGGAGGCACCGAGACTGCATGAGTGATGTAAATGTAGCGCTATTTTTCGTTAATACAAAGGCACTTAAATTACAATACATGCGTGCTAAATCTCTCTCTTCCATCAACTTAAACCCGGGTATGCCTAAGGCAGAAACATACGAAATACATGCTGTGACCTTACAACGTTATTTTCGATTGGCGAAGCGCTTTGTTTGTGGCTCAGTATATGCCTCGGTATTCGTGTAACAAACCGGTTCTCGTTCATTCTCAGCCCCGGCATTTTTTTATCAATTGATTTTAAGGCGACAGGTCATATTACTTTGAGGAATTTCCCTAAGGTCGTCATCACTGGTCTAGTACTAGCATTTACATTGTACCAACCACTACACTATATACTTACCGCCACTCTGCATTGAGAGTAGGGGGAAGAAAGCACTGTGAAAAAATGCATTAAAAAGACAATATTTTTGAACTAGGTTTAATCCAGGTTAACAGTTACACATTCTGTGTATTTTTTTTAACAATCAAAAATTGTTTAATAAGGTGACTTCATAACTACTGTACTGGTGTGACGTTTATTCGTGCCATTTTAAAAAGCCGTTTAGAAAGAAAATAGGAAGAATCAAGACACAGAGGTCAAAAGAAATCATAACACCCCAGGACCAATGGATTGTCACCTTAATACTGACAATGACGATGATATACGATTAGTAAACTGAATGGGTTCACTGCATTCATTCCTCGCATATTTTTACTGTCACGGATGTACAGGTATATATATCTATTCGATAAGCAACGGAAGATACAATGCATGCACTGGGGTTACGTGCGTTGGCGTTAATGCTATTTTCCCTCTGAATAAAAACTTTAGGAATGTCATCGAATGGCTATAAATAAATTGTTTTGGCTGTTTGATAAGTGATAGAATATACACTTGGAGGGGGCGGGGTCGTGTGTGGCTTTAATCGACAGAATTCCCGCTAAAAAGTTTCTGTGCTTCTAACTTGGGTGATATTGATTGTCCTCCTTAATCTGTGTGCCACCAAAACTGTGTTAATATTGACAAATTAATAGCCAATACATCTCCCCGACCCGATGTTGTCATGATGGACACACTTCTGTGTCGGTAAATAGGTCACTTTGTGTGGCCGTCACAACGGACAGTGGTCCGTTATATGACAACATAAGTCACCGTACACTGAAAACCATTCAAGCCGAGATACCGTGTCACGGAGTTTATAGAGTTACATCAACTGTGTAAAGAAGGCTATCTTTGCGTTACATACACGCTGCACCTTCTGTAGTCGGATTAAACAGATAAGGTGTGGATTCCGGGCTTACCGCTACTCGTTGTTTAGACATGAAGTAGGGCCCACTCTTCCTTGTTCGGTTTTAAACAGGCATTGTTTTCGTGTTTGTTTCGATTTACATTATATATACTAAGTGTTCAGTTTTTATTTGTTTTAATAAGTCTCAATCCATCATTCGATGAGTTCGATAGACTGCATTTTGCTATTGAAATTCACTGGGTCCATCCTTCTGTATATAGGCATGCAGCCAATGCTAGATTCTTTGAGTAAGTCTTTGATAAACGTGGCACATACTCCTAGAAGCAATATCAGTTACATTTCTCTCCTGAGTGAAGTGCTTCTGAGTAAAACTTATTCTTCTTCTCTCCCCACAGCTCTGCCGGTTTATTTACTCTTATTATAAAGCGTTGGAGGCAATCATCAAAACAGGAATAAAACCCAAGAGTGCTCGAAGGCATTTCATAGTTCATTTAACTCAAAAATGGCTCTTACATAAATTAAACAATACCAGATTATAAATCATTCGGAAAAGGCGGAAAGTCGTATTGTCACTTGTGTTCGTTTTATTGCAGTATGTTGGTTGGAAGTGGTTTCGGCTTTAATTTCCGAACGCCCGGTGTTAATGCAGATTTCGCATGAGACTCGGGAGGAATCACTTATAACACAAGTGCCTGGATAGAAATAATTGTATAGCACATATTTATGGTTGTTTAAGCTTTCACGCGAGTGTGTATCAGTACATCTAAGCGTTGTATTAGGCTGCACGTGTCCCTTACTGATGTCAAACTGATGTACATGTTGTAGCTCCAACTATACTGTATATTACATCAATTTGTCGTTTCGGTGAAATGGTGTCAGCACATGAGACATATGAATGAACGCATGGTTATTAATGTAATAAAATTATCTCATGCGACCCACGGTTTATTTGAATTAAACACTATGAGTACACGTTAATTTTTTTTATTTCATTATTTCGTAATATTTGATGGTGGGGGATATGACAGGATAATTTTGCATCGATACAGTGACTGAAGGTGAACATGTAGAACGAGTACTGGGGCCAGAGGTCACCGTCAGTGATAACCCCCGATCAACCTGATAGAAAAATCAAATATTTACCCAGATAATTAGAATAAACACCCGGCTCTAACTGACTCATAATTTAATGTGTATTGCTCGAATGTATGCAGCGGTGGAGTCAGAATGCAAAAAATTTTTAAAACCTTACTCTGTTTATTTATTTATTTATTTATTTATTTATTTATTTATTTATTTATTTATTGCGCAGATAAAGAATTTGTCAGAAAATGCCCTGCAATTGGTGACATTATTCTGTATTTCTGTACTCCTCGAAAAAGAGTTATCCCTGAATCCTTGCTAAGAGTTGAGTACGCCTAATGATAGGGGAGACCGGGGCTAGTTGGCCCAGTTAGACACTTTTGGCCTTGTAGAGCCAACTAGGAATGGGTTAGAGTAACAAAACCGGTTTCAAAGTAAGCCCCATGAACTAAGCTACGCATGCAACGTCATTATTTTTCAAATATAATGCCAGGTGGCTCACAATTTGACAAAAAACGCAGTTGACGTCAAGGGGGCCAACTTGCCCCGCCATGGGGCAAGTTGGCCCCAGGGTCGGGGCAAGTTGGCCCCCCTATACGAAAAAGAAATATATATCCCACGTAAACGCCTTAAAATACATTTTTATAATTTTTTAATTTATTTAATTTTTTTTAGAGTCTTTGATGAATAAACAGTTCAAATAAGGCAGATTTATTGAGGTTTCCGTACGTCACGTT
>NW_019773514.1:1538336-1560918 GCF_001039355.2 Lingula anatina
GAGTCTTTGATGAATAAACAGTTCAAATGAGGCAGATTTATTGAGGTTTCCGTACGTCACGTTGTTTGGGGGGGGGGGGGGTATGTGTTGCAAGAACCAAAATATCTATCAATAAAATGTGTTTTGTTTTAATTAAGAATAAATAAATAATGGTATAAAGAAGGTTTTTTAATGAATGAAAACGAATAATAAATTTTCTTTTTAAAAGAAAGTAACAAATCCAGTTTTAAACCATTGAGTTTATTTCAACAATGGTCTCTAGCTAGGGAGGGGTGGAAAATCCCCTTGGAGCCACATATAACACTATATATAAATACAAAGGGAATCCCCTTACAATGAATTAAGGCAAAATAAATGTTTTTCTACGGAAAGTCCAATGGATTTGCTTTTTAATACTTACAATCAACAGGATATTTCTAATATAAATTTTCAAAAAGATACCAGAGAGAAAATTTAAAAAATCAATCAGATGGCAAGCTTTGTCAATTTCACCAACTTGTTTATTTCAAACAGCGTTGCGCGCAAAGGTTTGTGGGTAATATGAGGGCCCAACTTGCCCCGAGTCAAGGGGGCCAACTAGCCCCGGGTGCACATTATTTATTTTAAAGGATGGTAGCCATTTATGGTGCTAGAATGAGCAACGATGATACATCTCTTTGAAACCTGAAACAATGAGCTTCAGTTTGATGCCCTATACATATCTTATATTCGATCAAAAGCCTATGAAAATAGATTTTTAAATATCCTAAACAAAATTACTTTTAGGTGCAAAAATCGTTTATTTCGACTCACCGCTTAAGTAAAACTTTTTGACGTCCGACACTTCCTTAGCATTGTAGGCTATGGTCACTTTGCAAAAGTATGTGGCCAGTTTTTTTACCTCGTAGTTACTTTTTCATAAATTGACGGGGGGGCAACTTACCCAACTAGCCCCGGTCTCCCCTATAGCGTTACGGCGTTAAGGGACCCGTAAACATTTAACTGTCGTTAAGTCTCCAATATAATAATCACATTATGGAACTCGACATCTAGGAAACCGTCAACACATCCATAACCCAAAACCAAAGTTGTCATATGCTGCACAGTAATAGCTAGACCCTATAGCCCCTATCTGCCCTGGCATATCTAATTGTATCTTTATAAGGTTAAGTCGTTTATTTCAAACACTGATGTTAAGAAATGCCGTTGCTCTGTATGTTCCTATAATCCAACCACTCAACTGACTTTAAGCGTACCATATTCAAGATCCGCATGACACATTAATAGCTATAAATACGCCCTACAACAGTCCTCCATTCTGATGCTGTGTTGTCACATAGAGAAGATAAATCTTAAAACTGACATCCTAATGATTTTAATCACTTCATCTAAGATGAGGGATCTAACGTATTCAGCTTCGAGTGCATCCCCGATTTCAAGTCACGAGAAAAATATATATAGAGATAGATAAATGAGCATACACATTTACAAACTAAATTGATAGCATAAATATTCAGCAATATATTCCAGAGCTGTATTGGTACATGTACGTATTTTTTTTTACTTCATTAATTATGCATTTTCTCCACATTTTAACATAAATCAGCCCTCTGATTCAAAAGAGCTTTAGATAAATAATTATTCATAAATCGCTTTTTACCGAGTCTATGTACTTTGGACTCAAATTCTCACAGGTTCGGATGATACTGAAAACAGGATACTGTAGAATATCACTGGAGAATCTCAAAAGCATTGCATATAATCGCAAGTATGAAGTTGGTACAATTGATTCCGTTAACAAATTTATTGTTATTTCGTCAACTCTGATATATCGGTAATACAATGTAGGTTGTTGAAATTAGTGTTGTTTTGCCTCAACCGTCCACAGTTTTTAAAAGCAGTAACATTGTCACACTGGCGATAAACTTGTATAATGAGTCCACATGAATATTTACGAAAGCTTTAAATGTGAGGATATTGCAGAAACGTATCACATTTGCAGCAGGCAATAACTGGTTTATAAAATCTACGCTTGCGAGGTAAAGCTGCATTTACACTTAGCGAATTGGATCAAGCTCGAACCAAATGCATCCACGAATCGAAAGATATTTGGTATACTGTGGTCTACATAAGAACACATATACGATTTGCATATTCATCCTATGGTAGGTTTAGTTATAATTGCACTCAACAAATCGAACCAGGCTCCAACCTAGTGGCAAATTTCGGGAGATAAAAGGAAACTCAATTAAAACCTGCTTTCAGCAAGTTGCTTTTGGGTTACAAGTAGAAAGTTGTTAAGGTGAAACTGCTCACTTGCTGTGGCCAAAAATTTTAAGAAGTAAAACATTTATGTAGGCCCCCTTTTTAAGTGTCTTATAGCTACCAACTGATGCATTTCAGGGGGGCACAAAGATTCTTTGCTGTGGCTCTAGTTTCCAGTCTGAACTGTGGTTCGTTTCGTATATTAATCTCTCTGTAAATACTACAACGATGACATTTTCTTCCTATCTTAAGATATGTGGAGTGCTGGCTGTCTGAACATGAGTGTACGTGTAGGCGTATCGCTGTACCCGTCTCACCGGTTAAAAGGTAAATGTTGTCCCATGTTGTCAGATAGTAAATGGAGATAGCAGAGGCCCGCCACTTTGTCTACCGGTAGCCGCTGGCTTCCGCTTCACCCCCCCCCCCCCCAATAAAAAAAAAGGATAAAAAGAAAGAAAGGAAGAAAGAGCAATTTTAAGAATGATGATATTCTACAGATGCACAAATGACGAAATATTTATGCCACAACTAATTGATACATCCAGCAAAAGTTTGTATTATTTTGAAGGAAGAGACGGAAAACGTTACAATATATACACCTGTAGTCAAGTGGTTCAGAAAATTCGGTGTAGCATTATGCCATTTAAACGCACCCATTACCATAAAGGATCTGTTAAATATCTCAGAATTGTGTGATAAGATATTGGATTTTTCCAGGGAAAAGTTATAGAAGATAACACCATGTAGAGGGTTTATTATCCAGCCATACCCCCCTCTCTCTCTCTGACTGAAATGAAAAAGTCCTACTAATGGCCTACTTCTACAAGATGTGTTCAAGCTGTTACAAAATTGTATGATACATACAATTTTGAAGAAGCTAGAGGACCCAGACCCGTAGCCAGCAATTTTTAAAAGGGGGAGTTCTTTTTCTGAAAAAGTGGACCTTTTACCACGAGAACTTCGTGTACCCACATAACATTTTACCCAGAGGGGACCTTTTTCCCACCGAAAGGGGGTTCATTCAAACCCCCCGACCCCACCCCCTTGGCTACAGACATGGGACCTCTACTAAAGATCAACTTTTCGATCACCGTCTGGTCCTTCTGGTCAGTGACGCCCTTGGCTATCAGTTCAGCCATCGGTCAGCACGCTACGTCCAGCTACATTGACACAGCTCCACCTTTATTAAATATATAATCATATATGCTGTCCCACGCTAATGGCACGTGCTAACGACGAGGAGAGGTGAATAAAGCATTAAATGAGCCCTGTAGGCGTTAAGACTGGAGGGGTATTGAGAATAGTTTTATTTGAGTTTGTCACGTTACAAATTCATTAGTTTTTGCCATCGCCCAGTGGTTTTCAATTCAAAACAAGTCAGTAGCAGAATCCTCGTGGTTACAAAGCGGATCATATCCCATTTGAATTAATTAACGTGTTTGTGGCCTGCCCGCTCTCATTATTTCCCCTGGACACCTACCCTCTGATGTCAGGGGCCTCTAAAATACACGAAAATAGCATACAAAATTGAAAATAATACATTGTTTTGTAATAGACTAAGCGCACCCTGTGGTGAGATATAGTAAGCGATCACAGCCACGCGCGCCATTAGGCCGTTACACTTAATAGTATAACTTTAAAAATCATACAGGGCACCTTGGGCCAATCAAACAACCTACGGTTCCTAGACAGTTTATAGGAAATATGTAAACTGCGTTTTGGGGTGGATTTTACCGCGACTAGTAGACTGGTAAACTCCCTTGATACTGACCTATCGATATTCTGCATCATAGTTTACATATTTCACTTACTGTAATTAACTAATCAGACAAGTGTTTTATCAACCATATCTCTATCAGCTGGGGGTGTCATATATTTCACTTGCTGTTATTAACTTATCAGACAAATATTTTGTCAATCATAACGCTGTTAGCTGGGGGTGTCATACAACTGGTTCAGTTAGATGGTCACTTCCAGAATGATGTAAACCCAAATACTTAACGTAATATTAGCACTGTTTCGCTGTCAACGGACAACAATGTAATTACTGCCTTGCGATAAGCAGCCTACTAAGAATGTGCTGCTGATCAACATGTTGCCGTATGAAATTTGACATTTATCCCCTCACGTGGAAGATTTTCTACGTAACTCCTAGATTACCATAGGGAAGACACCCCCAGGTGTATGATAAGTCCTGGATGGTTAATGACATAACAGACAGGGTTACACAGTAGGTAATCAGTTGGTTTTCAGAATCAACCAAGTTGCCCATATCGGTACACATTTGGCCTACATATAACGTTTTACGCGCCTAAATCACATTGTAGATTTTCAACGTAACTCCTAGATTACATGTAGACCCTACCACAGGTGGAGTCACAGTTGTATGACGGGTTTGCGATTGTTTGTGGCATGACAGAAAGGGACAACCTGGTTATACAATATCTAATCAGATTTGATGGTTTTCAGAATCAACCAAGGTACCCCTACCGGTAAACACTTGGGCGTCAAAACCTTATATTCGTCCTAGATGCACAATACGACAGCAGGTTGTCAAGAGTACATGTATATTCAAGGTGTGCATTTGATTCTTTTTTCTATACATTAACGAGGACCACCTCAAAAGACGTGCTTCGGTTCCCACGCCACCATCATTTCAGCACCTGACACTGATACACATGTATTAGTAAATAGTATCACATAGATGGCTGATCTTTGTTTAAAGAGGACTGTCAAAGTGACAAATTTGCATGCTGGATGTAATGTTACTTCCTCAATTACCGGCATCCGTCAACAATGGTGGTACATGTACATGTAGCTATCGTATACCTTAACCGTCTTCTGGTGTTACATCTAAATGATACAGTCACTGCCTGTATGTTGATGTTAATTCCTGTGACCTTACAACAAGTGGTCAGGTGTGGGCAGGTGGTCTTTGTGAAAAAGTGGATGCTTAAGGCGCTGTGACCTGTATGATCTCCACCTTTGTGTGTGAGAAAATAATGACAAAATCGTTTTAAGCGATCATAATCAGAAAATGGTTACGAGGGTGTATGCGTGGGGTAGACAGCTTCTTAGAAAAATGTAACGACGAGAGGGCGTTGGGATCGTTAATGCTTATTGTTTAGAATAGGGATTTCCGTAAGAAAAGTGCTTAAACATATCAGCCTTACCTTTATACCATACAAAACCATACCATCTCATTATAACATCATGCTAACACAATCAAGCCACTTATAAAAAAAACACCCACTGAAATCTGTATTGTTTGAGGGAAAATAACGTGTGAAAATAACGCCATAGAAGCATTGCTTTAATCCCATCCCTACGCTGATAACTACATGTAAGTATATGTAAAAAGTTCACTTCACTGTCCTCGCATACTGCTAGAATGCAGCCTTAAACACAGAACATGAATCAATGTCTCCTTATGCTATCCCATCTAGGAACACATTGTGCGTTCCTTTCATATCAGGTATATTTAAAGTGTCCCCACCTTAATGTATCACAATGCCTGTATTTTAGTGAACATCCACTTTACTGTAATAATCTGTTAGATTCTTTAGACCTACACGCTGTATTTTCGGTTACACAATAAAAGTCTGCAATTTATGACATTGATATCTATATTTAATCAGCATTACAGACGTCCATATCTATGTTAAATATGTTTTATTATAACATTAGCCTTGTAATAGCCTTAATTTGTGTTGTGACACGTATTTAATATTCTACTGGCGTTCGCCATTGCCATTGAATGAATGCTATTGCAGACATTTATTGTCATCTTTGAGTATGTAGGAATTTTTACTTGAGGCCGCGCCTCATCATGGTGATCTCTTAAAAAACGCAACCCACTGCCTGTTCTGTTCATACATATATAATGGCGAAAGAATAGGCCGATGGTACTATCAAAGCGTGACTCATTTTGGACTGTCTGCACCATCAGCTATGAAAAGCATGGAGATCCCTGAATATAGCAAAAGGAACAAAGGATAATGTTGTGCTCAACATATCTAGTTGTATTTAATTAACAAAAAAATATATATTTTTTAAATATGTTTTCACATTACTTGTCACATTTGCATTTATGTATAGATGTCGCGAGACATCGGTGGCGCCATGGATGTTTAAAAATGGATAGCAATATCTCATATACACTAATCATCCTCCCTGTTTTCATCTAAAAGTGCAGGCATGAAATATGCATTCTATATATTGCTTCCGTGAATAAAGGTTTTCCGCAGTTTCAATAATTTAAAAAGTGCTGTGGCAGCATTTTTAAGTCGGGTTGTTTTGATCAATACCGCCACACTTCAACTATATTTTTCCTCTTCCTTTTCGTTATTTAGATTGGAACATAATGGTTTGCGTTCTTGCATGGTTTCACTTTAAAGAAAACACTCCCCAGATTAATAGAATCTCCTTTAAAAAATCCTCATCTGAGTGCTTAGCATTGTCCCCGAGTTGCAGGTAGGGCCTCATTCAATTGAGAGTGTGACCTTTATTCTATTCACGTACATTATCATTATATTTCTATATTAAGAACCAGCATGCTGAATCTGTGCGTCTGAGTTATCAGGAATATAACCCATCAGTAATGGTTTGGCATAGGGGATCTGTCCTATTTTCTCTGTTTACCTTTTATTTGTTTGTTTTTGTAAATTTTTTAACCTAATACGATTGTCGTCGTCTCCGTTTCGAATTTGTGACATTCCTGAGTAATGTACATTTGCATAGCAGCACGTTCTCGTGATGAAGCAGAGTTCTGCTCACACAAAACACGAAATTTTAGTCATCTAAAATGTAACACGATATTTATCCTGAGAAAATATCAGACCAGGAATCGACTTAAATGATGTCACGAATCGACCCGACTACCCTGTAGTTTTGTACAAGAAGGTCTCACTCTGTGTAGGGTTTTTGTTGACAAAATTTAGGCACATGTTTGGTATGAAATGGTGACAATAAGGAACGCAGCTTAAGATGGGCGGGGCATGTGACAGTCACAAGCCGAAGCAGACACAAATAAACCAGTAAATCAAGAACTGTATAGGCTAACATAACACAAATGCACGCGATTTGTGAAGTGAGAAATATATAATAACCACCGAGATAAGATGTGATGAGGGTTTTACGAGGTGTTGTTTTATTCTAAGGTGTTATCTACTTGACTGGTGTCATCACATAGACGTCAAACAGATGAACGTGTACTTGTATGTGTTTTATACGATAGATAAATTTCTTCCCGGAGATACAGAGAGAGAGAGAGAGAGAGAGAGAGAGAGAGAGAGAGAGAGAGAGAGAGATNTGTAACGACCGATCTACCTTAAGGCGCTGTGACCTGTATGATCTCCACCTTTGTGTGTGAGAAAATAATGACAAAATCGTTTTAAGCGATCATAATCAGAAAATGGTTACGAGGGTGTATGCGTGGGGTAGACAGCTTCTTAGAAAAATGTAACGACGAGAGGGCGTTGGGATCGTTAATGCTTATTGTTTAGAATAGGGATTTCCGTAAGAAAAGTGCTTAAACATATCAGCCTTACCTTTATACCATACGAAACCATACCATCTCATTATAACATCATGCTAACACAATCAAGCCACTTATAAAAAAAAAACACCCACTGAAATCTGTATTGTTTGAGGGGAAAATAACGTGTGAAAATTACGACATAGAAGCATTGCTTTAATCCCATCCCTACGCTGATAACTACATGTAAGTATATGTAAAAAGTTCACTTCACTGTCCTCGCATACTGCTAGAATGCAGCCTTAAACACAGAACATGAATCAATGTCTCCTTATGCTATCCCATCTAGGAACACATTGTGCGTTCCTTTCATATCAGGTATATTTAAAGTGTTCCCACCTTAATGTATCACCATGCCTGTATTTTAGTGAACATCCACTTTACTGTAGTAATCTGTTGGATTCTTTAGACCTACACGCTGTATTTTCGGTTACACAATAAAAGCCTGCAATTTATGACATTGATATCTATCTTTAATCAGCATTACAGACGTCCATATCTATGTTAAATATATTTTATTATAACATTAGCCTTGTAATAGCCGTAATTTGTGTTGTGACACATGTTTAATATTCTACTGGCGTTCACCATTGCCATTGAATGAATGCTATTGCAGACATTTATTGTCATCTCTGAGTATGTAGGAATTTTTACTTGAGGCCGCGCCTCATCATGGTGATCTCTTAAAAAACGCAACCCACTGCCTGTTCTATTCATACATATATAATGGCGAAAGAATAGGCCGATGGTATTATCAAAGCGTGACTCATTTTGGACTGTCCGCACCATCAGCTATGAAAAGCATGGAGATCCCTGAATATAACAAAAGGAACAACATATCTAGTTGTATTTAATTAACAAAAATATATTTATATATTTTTTAAATATGTTTTCACATTACTTGTCACATTTGCATTTATGTATAGATGTTGCGAGACATCGGTGGCGCCATGGATGTTTAAAAATGGATAGCAATATCTAATCATCCTCCCTGTTTTAATCTAAAAGTGCAGGCATGAAATATGCATTCTATATATTGCTTCCGTGAATAAAGAAGGTTTTCCGCAGTTTCAATAATTTAAAAAGTGCTGTGACAGTATTTCTAAGTCGGGTTGTTTTGATCAATACCGCCTCTCTTCAACTATATTTTTCCTCTCCCTTTTCGTTATTTAGATTGGAACATAATGGTTTACGTTCTTGCATGGTTTCACTGTAAAGAAAACACTCCCCAGATTAATAGAATCTCCTTTAAAAAATCCTCATCTGAGTGCTTAGCACTGTCCCCGAGATCCAGGTAGGGCCTCATTCAATTGAGAGTGTGACCTTTATTCTATTCACGTACATTATCATTATATTTCTATATTAAAAACCAGCATGCTGAATCTGTGCGTCTGAGTTATCAGGAATATAACCCATCAGTAATGGTTTGGCATAGGGGATCTGTCCTATTTTCTCTGTTTACCTTTTATTTGTTTGTTTTTGTAAATTTTTTAACCTAATACGATTGGCGTCGTCTCCGTTTCGAATTTGTGACATTCCTGAGTAATGTACATTTGAATAGCAGCACGTTCTCGTGATGAAGCAGAGTTCTGCTCACACAAAACACGAAATTTTAGTCATCTAAAATGTAACACGATATTTATCCTGAGAAAATATCAGGCCAGGAATCGACTTAAATGATGTCACGAATCGACCCGACTAGTTTTGTACAAGAAGGTCTCACTCTGTGTAGGGTTTTTGTTGACAACATTTAGGCAGATGTTTGGTATGAAATGGTGACAATAAGGAACGCAGCTTAAGATGGGCGGGGCATGTGACAGTCACAAGCCGAAGCTGACACAAATAAACCAGAAAATCAAAAACTGTAGGCTAACATAACACAAATGCACGCAATTTGTGAAGTGAGAAATATATAATAACCACCGAGATAAGATGTGATTAGGGTTTTCCGAGGTGTTGTTTTATTCTAAGGTGTTATCTACTTGACTGGTGTCATCACATAGACGTCAAACAGATGAACGTGTACTTGTATGTGTTTTATACGATAGATACATTTCTTCCCGGAGATACAGAGAGAGAGAGAGAGAGAGAGAGAGAGAGAGAGCGAAATTCAATACAGAATGAAAATGATGCAATATGAATTGAATATCAGTACTCGTTCTTATCAGGACACGTTTTATCATACATATTGTAACAATAAGAAGGGGAAAAAATTTCATTTCTACCATAGACACCAAAAACTAAGCATTGTGCATTGTTGTAACTAGATAGGACTCTCCATGTTGTTTGCCGTGTTTTATTATGCTAGCAGTGTTGTATAATGGATATTGTAGCACCTGATCTTGTCGAGCTTTGTGCTGTAACAAATCGACAGAAATGCACAATACATCACATCGCGTTAGCAGACCATGAGCAGCTGAACTGACGAGGGCATCGGCTTCCTGTCACTTGAAACGTATGATTAAGGGCGGGAAAAGATCAAACATGTGTAACAGATACGGTGTAGAATACCTTCGCAAACAAAAATATAGATCAATTTGAATGAATATTATACGTGTCCCAGACTATATATGTAGCCATTGACCCCCATCTGATTACAGCAATGTTCATACTCTAGAATGTTTGCCTTTTCGAAGCGAGTGAAAACGAATAGTACGCCCTACAGATTAGGCAGTCTTAAGATGAATGTGGAGACATATGTTGGTTGTAAAGTTAAAATTGAGCAGCCAAAACATTATAAGACTAGCTCTCCATCCTCCAGTTATTGCGCCTAGAGTATAGGGGGATTTTTATTTACACTAGACTCGAGCACGGCCTGCTCTCACGCAAAGACAACGTTAAACCTAACCCAGCATTTTTAGCCTTTGAAACTGATGTACAGGTACTTGTATCTTTGACCTTTTGACCATTATTGTGTGAACGTTATTAATGTTGCAGCGTCGTTCCTTTATTAAACACCTCCATTGTTAAGAAATGTAACGCACCTGATATAACTTTTCTTCATGGTTATTCACATCCCATATTGTGTTGTATTAATAGATGCATATATCATGAATTAATTAGTGAGATATTAATGAAAACGCCATTTAAGAGTCTTCAAAACACCACAACGCCCCTCTTATATTTCAAGAGGATCAAGTAATCACAACACGATTATACTTGACTTATATATTAACATCTGCTGCCCTCTTCGTATTCGTTAAACTATTGCGAATGAGAAATAGACCTTTTTGTATCTTGCAGCAACGTTGGACACGTACAAAAAAACCACCAAACCACAGGCTGGTTTCCGACTAATGATTTTCCAATGAGATTTTAAGAGCCTGTGAAGTATTAGCTAATTACTAGGAACCAGTAGTTGCATCCACTGTGCCAGGGAGGCTCAGGTGCATTTGTCGAGAAAACTAATCTTTTGAGAGCAATGAAAATATTTTTATAAAAAAAATAATAACAAACATCCGTGACTCTTTAGGGTGGATGGAATGACTTACACTCAGTTCACAGAGATTAGAAACCTTAGAATTAACCTACAAGAAATTGGCACCAACAGTGGCTCAACGCTTTCACCACTAATTTTTCTCTTTCTGTGTACATCATTGTTTGAGAATAACAGTTTCAATGTATGTGTTGAAACAGCTGTGCTATCTTCACCCCATATGGCAGCTAGGGGCACCTGTATTTGCAGTTGACATCATTACACGTACCAATGTTCCTAAATTCCCGCAGGTCCAGCTGTTAGCTGAGAGATCCGCTTCTCCTCCATAAAAAGTCCTATTTAAGCATGTTCAAAAACATATGTTGCGCGTGCTTGGGATGAAGGATCTTCTCTAATAGCTATGCTGTGACACATTGCAGCAAAATCATTTTTACAGGTGTAAAAAATTCGGGAAATAAGTTCACATCAGAGCGAAAGTCTTAGTCCAAGCTTTAGACATGCAGGAAACATTTTAAAAGCTATAGTTTGGCATATGAGTTTTACTATTTTGTTTTCTCATTTTGTGAAAAAGAGGTTCGTTTTGGTGTCTGGTAAGAGTTAGCCATAGGAAGGTTTGACAAATCTTTACAATGATTTGAATAATGCAATTTTGAATGATGCAGTGAATGATTTTGTGTATGTAATTTTATCCATTAACTTTCTAAAAGCGCGCTATGCATTGAATGCAATGACATTTAATAGTATTATTTATTGTGGACACAAATTAGATTCCCTGGAATACGTGTTAAGACAAACCTATGGCCCTCCGCTTACTTTGCTTTGTTCGGAACTGTAACTACTTTTGAAGAATATGTCATCAGCGTCCATACTTGCAACTGTAGTGCAAGGGTTTCAGTCACAGATTACTGAATGAAATCTGAGCACAAGCTTCGAGATTGCCAGAAGGTGGATGTGCTGAAACCGATATATCATTGAACGACAACACGTTAGTTTCATGATTTCCAGCAGTCACGGCACTGGCGTGTGGTTGCAATATAGGTATTATCAGCCTACAATGGTACTGTACCAAAGCATGGTTGCCATGGTGTCATCTAGGCAAGGTACTATAGTTGTTGTCAGCCAGTCAAAGTATTAAGGCATGGCTGACATGATGCCAACGCGACAGAGCGCCAAAATATAATTCTAACCAGTCAATTTATTGACAATATCATATGTTTCACTCCAACCCCCTTCTAAGGAACATATATGAGCAGAAGCCCCCACTTTTATGAAAAACTATAGTCAGGTCATAACTATTATATTATATTTTACTACCTGTATTTCTGGAAAGGATGCGAGAGACATTGCGCACACACGGTTATTTTATAAAGAAGTGCCTGTCTGTGCATTACTAACATAGCGACAGACCGATACAGCTGGAAGTTCCAGGGGATATTGATATTTTAGACACTTCCTTCTTGAAACCTCTGTTACGCACGGTGTCCTGCAGGAAATTCTACATAACAGTACCATTGTTGGGCAGATTTTGTTTTGATGCTCTAGTGTTCTTTCCCGTTTGCATCCATGTTTTACTTTGTTTGCGTGATATGTCAGCGCGTTAACGTACCAATCCGAGGAGATGACATTTTACCGAGTATTCTTGGAAATCCAACGCACTTCAGGATGTGTGTTATTTGGCGTTCTGTTAGTGATTATTTTAAAATTCCTTTATATATAGCCGATAACTAGCAAAATGAAACTTAGCACAAAGTTCTTTTATTGAAATGGAATCATGTACAAGGTTGTAATTTAAAAGATGTTACCAGAAGAAGCTATTTCCATTATTATAGGCTGCTAGCACAGTGGCACCTGTAGATCAGATACCATGTTAAAACTGTTGTATTAAAGCACACTTTAGACAAAATTCAGTTATTTGTTACGGACGGAGTGAAAACTTTAGAAGTTAGG
Source organism: Lingula anatina (assembly GCF_001039355.2). The sequence continues at coordinate 1,551,500 of NW_019773514.1, forward strand.
CATGTCTCTTTAATCCTTTTAGATCAAAGTTAGTTGCATTTAGTTCGACTAGAGATCATTCAATAGAACATATAACGTACAACAATAACTCCAATGTCCTTTGAAATAGCCTTTGCATGAAAATTCGCTTTAACCTTCGATCCCACATAAACAATCACGATGATCAATCTTCATTATTGAAATTATGACCTTCACTTAAATCGACGTAGATTTTTTTACAGGGAGAGAGGCCAAGGGGAAGCTGTCATGAGCCTGAGTCTGTTTAGATTCGTAAAGAATAATAGGATATGTAAATCCCGCCATTTTTCTCTGCACCTCAAAAGACCCGACCCAGGTCTATAAAATATTTAACAGATTTGGTGTTACATCTGATCAGTGTATTTAAATCATTATTTTATTACTCACAGCAATTGCGTTTAGAGTATTAGACTACATTTTGCTGCGATGAATAATCGATTTAACCAAAAATCATTGTTGGTTTGCTAAAACTGATTTTCTTATCATTGGTGACTGTGTAATCTTTTAAATGTGTGGCGATTCACTCAGTGACTCAGACTGCTTAGACTCATGAGGCAACACACACTGTCGGTAGTAGCCCCGCCTCGTGAGGTTTTCATTTGAGCTTACTGTTCTCGTTATGTTTTCCTGCCTCATGGGATGTGAAGTTAAAGTAAATAGTGCCTCGTATGTCAACTCAACGCACACAATGTGCTAATGGTTCAGTCCTCGCGAGATTGGTCTCTAATCTCGAAAGTTGCAGTGGGCGCCCGCTTCAATTAACTTCGCTGTAAAAAAGGGAAAATAGTGACGGAGTTGGTTGGAGTTGGTTGTAGCTCGCTGTTCATCGACCTGATCACGCTTTGATAAAATCCATTTCTACTACCGCTCTACTCCTGCCTGTTTTAATTTCAAAGCGCTCTCCTTTTTTCACTTTATCAAAAGCACTTAAACTGAGATTGATGTAACGCGTTCTGTCCTTTAATGAGCCCTTGATCGTAGCTATCTTTATTTCGGGTGTCTAGCAGGCATCATGGATCATTCCAACTATGCCTCAACCAGTCTGATATACATGGATAGAAATTCTCTTTTATTCAACTTGTTTCATAACGCATTTCTGAATCTTGCAACGGAAGACCCTTGTGCCCGTCTCATTGTGTTTGTTAAACAAAACCACTATGTTTGTGCTGCACATCTAATTAATAAATAGCATCTAGAGCAAGCGTCTCCCGGAACTCGGGTCAGATCACTTACGCATTATATGGCAAGAGATAGAGACTCGAGGGACTTGTTCTGCCTTAATGGGCAATTCAGTGACATTTCATCGGTAGATAATGAAGTATTAGTGAACTTACATCGATTGTGACTGGCGCATGTACTGCCATTGCATCCAATCGTTAATGCCTACGTACTATTCGAGCTTAGCTGCTGGATTGTCAATGGTTGAGCTTTGATCACTGGCCATAGATACATGAGATAGAAGGCTTTTTAGATAACGCCACACGTCTCCTCAAAATAATGTCAGCAACCAGCTTAGCAGGGAGAAGCATGGTGTGGCCAAAGGCTAAGTTAATAAGTCACGTCGACAACTGTGCCATATTGTATCTTGAAGTCAATGGAGCTTAAATGTCAAGAAGAGGCCAATTTTCAAAATAAACCTTTTCAGCTTGTTCATTATATTTTCTTACATTAACACTTGACACTTTTTCCGTAACAGTTAGATACGTTTAAAATAGTTTAAACTATAAAGGCACAATTCTCGGAGCAGCGGCTATCATATATTATTTGCCAATTCCATTGGATTTCTCTTTTCATATTCCATGGGTTAAGATTATATAATAATTATAATTGTAATTTTCAAGATTTTGGTGGTCAACTTTTTACACACCGATTTATGAATAATGCATACACAAAGCATATTAAGTGCATGCAAAATTCATATCAAAGTGTCACTGCCATATTGTTGATATTATGCAACATGCAAATTTTGAAAAATGCAAATCAATTCATTACCAAAACAAAAAGTACGAGCAGTTATGTCAAACGCCAAAGAGTACTTTATCTTTTGTTTTCAGTGCAAATTGAAAACATGGAATATTAATCGTAAAACCAATCTGAATACGGACCCATCATGATTTGTCTATCCGCCATTGCTCGGCTACAGACCTCTTTTGCATTACTATTATAATATAGCTTGGCGGCGTTTTCGTGTCTCTTCATGTATAGCTGCGTAACTAACGCTCAACACCACTTTATCACTTAAGAGGAGACGTGCGGTTATCTGAAACATTAGTGAATGCATCTACATGCATTTGGTGGTATAGAACAGCTTTAAATGTCCCTAAGTACCATTCTGATTCCAAGTAATGACGGGAAAAGTGTAACGTGAAATGTTTCTTAGAATAGGCAAGTTGCAATACATCCATCAAATGAAGCTGTGATAATCGAGATCATGACAGAGCGTATTTGATTTTCAGATTTTTTTCATAGGTGAAATAAACAAACATCGGAACAACCTATTAGAATTAAAAACAAAAAGTGAATAAAGTAAACGAAGAAAAGCTATGGAATTAAAAGTCAAATTATCAATAGTAAATGAATTGCTTATTGTAATACATCACTTTTCATTCATTGATTTTTATACAGTGTCATGTTATGAATGTAACTATTTACCCATGTGGCATAAAGTGGCATAAAGTGATGTGTATAACAGGACTTGTAAATGGAGAGAGTTCTTACATGGCGCTGAATCCTATTTTTGCCATATCTTTAACCTCGTTATCCGGACAGAATCTACTAGATATTCATTCAAAATAGCAATAAACCATTTATTACGATTTCGACTCTTGGTGTTTGCAAGAGGAGAACGATTCAACCGATACCAGGTGGAGTCTAAGACTGGGTTCCCATACCTATATCCATCTAACAGGATCGATCCATCTCCGGTGGGTTTCTCGCTAAATTGCTTTCAGCTTAAGCGGCTTAGATGTTTGGCACGCCTACTGAAGCTGCTTAACGATAATTAATTACCCCCTAGCAACTTCAGTATGCGCGACAGACATCTAAGCCGCTTAAGTCGCAATATAGCGAGATTCCCCTCGGAGATAGTGCGAAAGGGTTTGGGAATCGTCCCTCAAGTCTCCCTTTGAAAAGTGAACTTGGTGATTCAATTCAACGTCCATAAGAGCCCACTCCACATGCACCGCGCTTATCAGTGAACCAATACCGTTCTTTGACATATGTCACTGATATCCATTGAATGTTATATAAGACACATTTTATGGATAGCGAAACAACGTTTATATATCTATGCAGAAACACTTCGTCTACCTTTAAGGCGCTTTAATACCTCTAATAAAATTTTAATGGGAGGGACACAGTGTTCTGGTAGGGTTGGGAATGTAGGCGATATTGCACTTTTAAAACAACAGTCACGTTTCAGAGGATCTCGTCGGACTTGTCACCCATTCCGCGTTGGTACCAGTACATTAACATGGATCACTCACTGCAGTGGGTGGAATACGGCAACACTGGTTTTCATAGGACAGCGGTTGGAATTGTTTTATGGCAAAATCTTTTCCAGCTCTTCCAATGTGTAAAACCAAATATTATGTCTTATGACAACCCACATCGTATGACTCATTGTAATGGAGTTATATGTTATGTTCCTTTAAAGCACGCGAACACTATATGCAGTTTTCTTTAAAGTGGCTATTAAAATAGCATTAATATGATAACATCACGCGTATTAGGTTGCTTTCTAAAATGACAAATATACCTGCAGAACGCATTACATGTATATGTCTAGGCACGATTCTTGTTATTACTTGGAGCGAGCCCTTGAGAAATGCTGATGAATTAAGCTGTAACATTATCATGGTCTGTTTTTTCTTAGTAAAGCATGATTCGTGTGATCCCGAAAGAATGTATTTATAGTAACTTTGAGATTTATACTATAATGATTAAATTTTGATTAGTGCCTGTTGCACATTGTTTCAGCTGTGTTGCTCTCTTATTGCAGTTGTTGTGACTTTAAAATCACTTTTCATTTGCATTTTCTTTTCCATTCATTTTATTTCAGCATTGGACACCAATAATGTGATGGTGAAGAAGCAACTCTTTGAGCTTTTCAGCGCGTTATTCGTCTACTCAAAGGAAGGCTACGGCGTTGCCATGGACGCGCTCGAGTTTTACAGGGTAAGAAAGCGTTTTGAATGAAGGTTAAGATTGTCTGAATAAAGCAAATAACTAAAAAGGGATATGGCGAAATTATGAGTTTAGGTATTTATGGTGTCTTCCACATTACAATATCAACAAGCCTACAACGTTTCTTGTAAAAGGAGTTTTCGGTCTTTGAGTCCCCGAATTATGAGAAAAATCCTGCGTCTTTACTGATACTCCCTATTTTCACTCAAGTCCCTCCGTAAACAGCAGGTTGCTGTATTTTATCACTGCCAAGGAACATATTCCCTCAAGACCAATTTGCATATTTCCAGTAACGTGATTTCGGTTTTTCCGACACTCCTTGCTGCCCCCCTCACCCTTGTGCCGTCCTTGTGCTTCAGCACAGGTGGCTAAGGTCTTGACATTGATGTTTCGCCCTGCTTGCAACTTGCATTACCTACATGCATCTCTTTGTGCTGTGTAGTTTGCTTCCTGTCACATTTGCATGCTGGCAAAAGCAAAAGCTGCTGTCTCGGTAAAATGATTATACTGATTATATAGAAATGTCAAAAAATACTCACTTGAAGTGTTCATTAAGCACAGAGTAAAGTATTGTTTAAACGACAGTGTCATGCATATTTTACTGGCGTATCTAATACTGAAATCGGACCATCAGCCAACGTTAAAAAACTATTTTGTATTACGCTATTTACAACCTAATCATAGATTTGTTTTCTCTACAATTAGGTAGCGGTGAGTATAATACTTATCACTTTATTTAGAATTTTCCAATTCAATTCTGGCGCTATGATTGTATTATGCTGGGCTACTGCTGGCCGGGAAGCAGAGCTACTAGGTTCCCTTCTCCTCGCTAAGTCTGCACAATGTACAGTCAGCTTCTGAACCTTGGCTGAAGACGTGCGCTGTGACAATAATCACGGTCGTCTTTGATCCCATATCCATAGACACCATCGGCGTATGTGGATTGACCCAATTCTGTTGCACTCACGCTGACTGCAGTCAGCTTAATTGAATGACACGCCTCTTCAAGTAGAATACAGAAAAAATGTGATTTGGAACCAAATGGAGGCGCGTCATTCAGTTAAGCTGATTGCAATTAGCGAGAGTCCCCGCGGAGTTGGGTCGATCCACGTAGATTGATGGTGTCTGTGGGAATGGGGTCCAAGTTAAGGTTTTACGTGACAAATTTGCTAATTGTCCTCAAAACCAGGGGCATCTTTGTCTCCGCAAATGTCTATTTTACTGTGAATACCGTTCAGGTGCAAACCAGTTTATTTTTCTTCCACTAAAACGCCAAGGTGCAGAAACATAAGAATGATGTGGAATTCTGGCTCATGTTATAATACATTGATTTGCGGAGACAGAAACCCTAGTTTGATGGTTTGAGAGATGCTAGTTTGATCATGCGACCCCATTTTCTTCCCACAAACCACCGTCACATAATGTTAAGTACGAGAGAAAAAGGAGCACAGACGCTTTGATTAAATAAAAACACAAATATAGTGATTTAACGATTTTTGTATAAAACTGAACGTATAATCACACATGTACATCTATGCAGTTTTGTTGTTATCTCTGAGAAGGTCGCGGTAAGTATGTGATTTAGTATTTTAGAGTCACTTATATTTTCAGCGTATTTTTTAAGTTCAGCATTACTTTCTAATAGCTATTATTTTGTGTTGTGATGCTTCATTTTTGGAGACGCTTTTACGTCTGCTTCATTACACGCTTGGGGTTGTGAGTAAAGGGTCTTAAAGTTTGTAGGTTGTTAAACAACCTCGAGGATTCGGTCAGTTTACAGCATTTAAAAATTACAATGGAACCAATACCCGCGCAATGTTAGACCGTGCTAAGTCGCTTGCAATTCTGCTTTAATACGGTGCAACGGAAAGAGAAAGATGTTTTGAAGTCAATGTTCAGAGAAAGAGTTTAGTAGCAAATCCAAGCCAAAGCGTGTTTGATATATGTTATATAAAAAAATTGAGTATGAAAACCACTTTGCATGGTGCCTTATGAAGAACATTGAATAAAATGTCAAGGAAACGAAGAAGTTTCCCCTTACTTATGGACAGGTTAAATATCTGACCACTGCGGTACTTGTTTGAGACCAAACTCTTATCTCTGGTGGGAATAATTTGTTGTGGGAATACCAGATTTTTTAACATGCCATAGATGTCTGAGTTATGTCAAGCTATGTCAACCATGACTTTGGTTTTCCTACAGCTAAAACGAGAGTAGTCTGTCTCTTCAGCGACATTTCAATTTGGCTTTCAGTGTGGGCGTGAGTCTATGAACGGCTTTATGACGCGGGTCTATGAAATAGTCGCAATTGGTAAGGGTTCGCATGGGACACTTCAGACCTGTGTTGTAATATCCCAACCGGCCAATAACTCAGCAGTGAATTCAGGATGGGGATAAACTATCACTAGAACAAAAAACGTTCGATTCGTAGAGCTTTTCTCAGAAATTTTTATTACCGGAGGGAACATGTCGAACACACAGAAAAAAAAAGAGAAAAATGCTTAGAAAAAAATACTTTGGATCGTACATAGCAATATTCTATGCACTTATGAAAGTGTTGCTTATGGCTAGATATACCGTCGGTTTTTATATATACTGCCAAAATTCATATCACTGACTTTTTTACGTACTCTAGCATGGTGCAAGATATTGAATGTGATTGAATTCTGAAACATACAGTGACTGTAATTACATTAAGCATTTGAAAAACCGCCAAAGTTTTTTTTTGTGTATTTTTTCTTATTTTCTTTATTTCTGCATCTTTTATAAGTCGTCATCTTACGCATGCAGAAGATTTTCAAATATTTCACTGTGATATTCGTAAACGTCACTCCTCAGGAGACTCATGGAACTTCTTATTGCTTAGAGATAGCACAATATACGAATTCTCATTTTAGGTGGTGTAAGATACTTTCAAACGTTTTAGTTGCTTTGAATGTGTCCAAGAACTGTAGTGATAAAAGGATTCTAAATAAAACAGACACGTAACAGTCAATAATACGATTAAATACAAAACGTGATATCGGTCAGTGTCTACTGTTAATTGAGAGGTCAAAATGTATTAACCTATTTGTCTGAACTGGTTTATTACCCCAACATATTATACATAATAAAGTCTGTACCATTATCATTGCAGGCAGCCAAGAAGCAACGGTATCGTTTCAGCGTGATCATCTACGAGATGAAGAGGGCGGAGATCGTCCCGTATAAGGCCACTCTCCTCGCCTTGGTCAACTGTATCCTCGTGGCCACAGAAGACCTGGAGGAAAGAGTCAGAGTTAGAAATGAATTCATAGGTAAGTTTGCGGCCTCGCCAAAAATTTATATAAGTTTGTTGTCAATTCAAGAGGGACTGCTGGCAAGTGCCTTATTTTGAAATATTTACAAAATGGTGGGCCTATATTTTCGTGTTGTATGCAATGGCAAAGAAAGGGTAGTATTAATAGACGTAAAACATATAAATTATGTAATAGGACCTTAAATAGTTTGGCTTATTTTGACAGGACGCCTTATGTAACAAGTTTTTGTGCTACACATTTTGACATCCTTTACAGGCTTAGACTTGCTGGACATTATCCACGATTACGAGAACGAAGATGTGGAAGATCTACAGGTGCAGGTGGACGTTTTCAATGATGAAAAGCAAGCAGACGACGAGATCATGTCTGAAGAACATCCTGAAATGGACCTTGATAACCCACGCGAGGTGTTTGACGCTGTCTTTCAAAGGGTGAGTTCCTTTGCAGCCTTCAGCTTAAACTCCCACAATTAAAATTTGCCACGACCTTTGGGAAAAACTAAAATGCTGTGATGCCTTACTTGACATTTCTAGAACGCCTGTTTCTTTTATTTCTCTAATTGTTTGTCATGTGCCATTTGTACTCTCAATTGTGTATCAGTAATTGCATGTTGTCAACAAATTCGAAATGAAACTTGCTAAATTCAAAGATACACGCTATGTGGTAATAAGAAAAGCACTATTTACGTTGTATCAGGGTTCATCTTGATCACCATGTGCTCTGCCTCATATGCATAGCGTTGGCGGTCAGTCCCCTCCACATCTCTCTGCCTCTTGGTACATGAAGCTCTCAACTGAGTACACTGTATATCCCATCCACTTAGCACTGCTGTCCAGCATTTTTCTTTGTCTTTCTTCGATCCCTTTTCTTTCCAACTTCCCTGATGCATTTACCATTTTCTCTCTACTACATGAAGAGATCGTCGTAATATTCCCTAGAAAAGTGATTGAGTGATTTGTCTTTTTCTGGTCTTGTTGAAGAGGGTTCACTCGTTATTTAATTTACTTGATTAACTGTTTGATTTTGTCCATAGAACAAATAACGTCCTATGGATGTGCAGATTTCAGTAAAAGACGTATCTTCCAGGTGTGCAATAAACCCCAGGCTCAAGTCTTACTATCCATCCTTCAGAATTTCTTACAAATTGATGATGAAAACCAAGACAGGTTTGTTTGTTTCTATAGTGAAAAAGAGTATAAAAAACTGGAAAATAAACTGCTTAGATATATATTAATATGGTTTTAATTTTACCAGTATTTTGTTTGATTAGATCCTTGTCTTAACACAAATTTTGGGGGAAAGCATTTTCTTTCCAAACTACAAATATTGACGAAGACACACCGTCCATCCCATATATTTTCAGTGATATGGTTTGGCTTACTCTACAGCGCGTAGTACAGCGCGCCGTTTTAAATGACAGGCCAGAGTCAGCAGACAAAATACTCGACCACATTCTGGAAGAACAGAAGCTCCAAAGGAGTGGCAGTTTGGTGAGGAGCCCAACTGAGGACCACGCGGTGCAAACCGATCTCTATCTTCCTGTGATAGCCAATGGTGCTGTGACTACAACAGAGGACCGTAAGACTTTCCAGGAGCTTGTGGATAAAGTTGAAACTATATCTGTGAATGCCAGTCCAACGACCGTCAATATGCCAGGGGCGGTGAACGTGTTTCCAGGATGTAAAGTGGGTGGAACGGAGACCGCCGGTATGGCACCTACTTCGCCCAAACCAGCGGCAGGACAGACTCTCAGTCCCCCACCACCTCCTCCGCCGCCGCCGCCTGGCATAGGTGCTAGTGCAATACCACCTCCTCCACCCCCTCCCCCTCCCCCTCCTGGTTCTGCCATTCCACCCCCACCCCCGCCACCTCCTCCTCCACCTGGTTCTGGCATACCACCACCACCACCTCCTCCTC
>NW_019773514.1:1561384-1579163 GCF_001039355.2 Lingula anatina
TCCTCCTCCTGGTTCTGGTATTCCACCACCTCCACCACCCCCTGGTTCTGGTATTCCGCCACCTCCACCACCCCCTGGTGGCGGTGGCCCGCCCCCACCCCCCGCCTCTTCCAGGTGGCCAGTTGATAGTACCGCAGCGTGCCAACACATACGCAGCAGCCCCTTCCCCGAGTATGGCGCCGTTGCCCGCGCCAAAGATGTCCATGAGGGCTTTCAACTGGACCAAGGTGCCAAACACTACGATATCGAGTACGTTTTTGTTCATAGATTTGAGAATTATTTGATTTATACTGGTAATTACTACTTTAGCTGTGAAGTCTTTCAAGCTTACTTCATAGAAGTACAGCAAAGAACGTGTTTTTGTAATCTTTAACATTACAAGAAGGCTGCGTGTCATTTACTGTTGAATCTAAGTCCAGTTTTATGAAATGTTCACCAAAGAATAATTTAGAATTGATTTTGTTTTCATTAGGGCAAGTCAGCGTGTGGAACGAGGTGATATACTTAAAAGAACCAGTCAAACTGAACTTCGATAAAATAGAGGAATTGTTCTCCCAAAAGAAGATCGAGAAGAGCAAACCAAAAGAGGAAGTCAAGCCAAAACAACCGAAAGAGGTAGTTCACGAAATTGCCATTAAAGCACACGTGAAAGAAACGTTGTAAAACTCCGTGACTGTGGCAAAGTGTGGCTTTTCTGCTCGGTCTTATTACCGATAAACACTGTATCGCTTTAAAAGGGGCCCACCACCACATATCATTATTTGTCCATAATTTGATAAGAATCCCAAGAGTTTTGTCCGTATACAAAAATGATTAATCGACCGCACATGTATTCAAATCGTAACTGTCTATTTTCGTTCATAACCCGTGTCTGTCATTGCAATGATAAGACCTAATTTGGTACTCGATCACCATATCCAGCAAGTTACTTAGATAGGCGTACAACCATGCTTGACAATGAGTTCATTTAAAACTAGAGACGCAGTCCACAGTAAACAATTTTTTAATTCAAAATTTTATTAGGCCTTACATAGTCTGTTGCAGCCCATAGCGTGACGTTCTGTCAGTGGTATATGTTTGTGGTATATATTTGTTTTAGATTTTACTGTTGGATGGAAAACGGAGCATGAATATCAACATTTTCCTGAAGCAATTCCGTGCACCAAACGAGGAAGTTATCAAGATGATCCAGAGTCTGGACGGCAGTAAAATTGGGGCAGAGAAGCTCCGGGGTCTTATCAACATCCTGCCACAGCAAGACGAGGTGTGTGTGTGTGTGTGTGTGTGTGTGTGTGTGTGTGTGTGTAAGAGAGAGAGAGGAATAACAGAAAGAAATAATACCTTTTAATGAAAGATCATCTTAGTGCTTTTGGACAGAGATTTATCCTAGTTAGGGTGTCGAATCGGCGTCCCTTTAATCTTTGCTTTTTATATGCAAAAGTTTCTTATTAATGTAATGTATCCAGTAACTCCCACACGACTAGGGTATATAACAAAATAGTTCACGTCCTCTTGTCGATAAATCACCAAAATATATTTCCAGATTGAAATGTTGAAGGCATTCGCCGGTGATAGGGCGTTGCTAGGTAACGCGGAGAAGTACTACGACCTCCTGGTTGCTGTCCCTGGCTACAAGATCAGTTTGGAGGGGATGCTGCTAATGGAGGAGTTCGCCGGGAGCAGGGACGACCTGGCTAGAGACATAAAGAACATGATATCGGCGATCACTTCTCTGCTTGAAAGTTCTAGTCTGAAAGCGTTCCTGAGGGTAGTGCTCGAGGCCGGGAATTTTATGAATACTGTAAGTATAATCGAGATAGAGAGACTATTTGTTACGTAATTACTAAGCTAAATTAGGCAATATTAAAAGAAAGGCCTTCTGGCGGCAGTCCAAGCAATATGGTCTTTCTCTTTTTCATTCGTTTGTCATTAATGAAAAAAGGCCTGTTATACCCAACAGGCCCGTAGCCAGGGGGGTTCGGGGGTTTGAAAGAACCACCCTTTTTGCTGGGAAAAGGTCCACTCTGGGTACAATATGATCTATGTACTTGAGGCTTTTATGGTCAAAAGGTCCATTTTTCAGAAAACGACCCCCTCCCTCTAAATTTGCTGGCCATGGGCCTGCCCAATGTATCGATATACTTATTCTCTCTACCATTATCGTCGCCGTTACCGGCATTTACCACCGTTAGCTTTGTCATCATAACACTTTGTCCAGTCAATACATCCTGCTTTCTTCTTAAAAGTAGATAGAACTGCAATCGATACTGTGTCATTGTAAAATGTTCTCCGGTCTACTTCTGTAACGAAGTCATACAAATGGTTGGTATTTTCCGTAGGGTAAACATGCTGGGAATGCTATAGGCTTTAAGATCAACTCCCTCAATAAGTTGACGGATACTAGAGCCAACAAGCCGAGGATGACTCTCCTCCACTACTTGGTCCAGGAGGGAGAGAAGGAGGAGGGAGTGATCAACTTTGCTGAAGATCTGGTCGCAACTTTGAAAATTGCCAGCAGGTTCGTGGGCAACGTTGGCCGTTTTTGTGTAGAAAAGAAAGAGATGAGACTAAATATTTGCTAATTTAATTAAAAGATATTATGTAACGATGTCCCTTTTCGCACTGTGAGTCACAATGCCCTGTTATAACGGGATTCGTGCATCTGTCCTTGTGTGCGTATGCGAGCGCAGGCGCGTGAGTTGAAGAGGTTAAACAATTATTTTAATGTGCAGATGTTGGTAATTGTCTGTTCATTTTGTAACTAACCAAATTCTGTATTTTTTTACCACAAGACTCTCTGTGGACAACATGACGTCGGAAGTTAACCAGCTGGCTAGCAGTGTCAACAAGCTGGGAACACAGCTCCAAAATGCACCGGAGAACATCAAAAACAACTTCGAAAAATTTGTACAGGTACATGTACTAACAGTAGCACAGCCGTTACTATTAAACTGGCTTTCACTTTTACATTTATTTCTGAACTTTACAGATTCGTTTAACACGAGAAAAGTTTCTAAAAACGACAAGTGTCTTTTGATTTATAAGAAGAAGTAGGCACCTTTGTATATTCAAGGATATATAATAGAGGTTATAACTTGATAAAATGTGGTACATTTTTAAAATACCAAAAATACTAGCTTAACATGCAGGGGGTAGCTGATCTTAAAACAAGTTGTTAAGAAATTGAAGCCTTTTCTCAAACATCTACAAACAAGAATGGAGATGTACTCACGTCAATTTCTTACAATTTCAGACAGCGACTGCGGACGTCACCGAGTTGAAGGCCTCGCTTGAAGAAATAAAAGAGCTTACACTGAAACTGGGCAAACATTTCTGCGAAAACGAAAGCACGTTCAAGCTGGAAGAATGCTTGGGAAACTTTAAAACATTTTGTGAGCGAGTAATCGAATGCCGCAAGGTAAATTAGATATCTGAAATCGTATAGATTTTTGAGTATGGCGTTTATTTGTTTTTAGTGACTTAGCCATAAGCATCATGTAGTTTGGATTTTAAACCTCAGTTGCGTAAATGTTTGTTAGAAAGTTTGGCATGTATAGGAGGGGTACGAATTTAATTTTATCGCCAAAACTTAATATCGTCTTATCACCGGTTTCAATAAATTTGAAAACAATAACAGAGTTAACCTGCAATTCAAATACATGGCCGGTGTAAATATTCCAATATTTTTTCAGGAAAATGAACAGAGAGCACTGCAGGAAATTAAAGCTGAAAAAAGACGCAAAGAGAGAGAGGCAATGGAGGCAAAGCGAAAAGAAGCTGGAGGTTTGTATTTGCCTTACTGCAGTACTGGTGGGTGTATGAATCATTAAGCACAATGGACTGTTTTGACACCGATGATATTAGTATCCAGCACAAATAGAATTGTGTACATAATTCTCAGCTGGTATATGACGTATTCTTATTAAGGTAGAATATAAAAACATATATAGATTATACTGTCGCTTATTTAAATAAATATAATTACGCCTACGCTGAGTTTTAGAAAAGTCTTCTATCACATCAACTTTCTACTCGTGTCATTTCAGGAAAAGTCGTGGTTCCTCAGGAAGAGGAGACGTGTATAGTGGACAAACTCCTCATGGACATACGTCGTGGTTTCACCCTTCGAAAGAGCAACAGCGTGACCGCGGCGGATTCTGGAGCTCCAAGCAGCCCGAGGTCTAGACGCATTAGCAGGATGAAGCAGCAAAACTCCAAGAACGCAGCAAAGTTAAAGAAGGAAAATGCCATTGAAGAGTCGCAGTCGGAAAGTCAGTCTGAGGAGAAAAATAAAAGCCCTAAAGCGGATGGTGATGACAAGGTGGAACACAAGGACGCAACGCCAGAAAAGGCAAAGCAGGTGTCTGTTGATGTTGAAGAGGCGCCAACAAATAACGTGGAGGCAACAGCAAATGTGTCATCTCCTCCTAAAAGCGAAAGTGAAAGTACGAGTAATGTGGAAACAACAGCAGATGTGTCATCTCCTTCTAATAACGAAAGTGAAAGTACAAATAATGTGAAAACGACAGCAAATATGTCATCTCTTCCTAATAACGAAAGTGAAAGTACGATATCTGCTGCCGCTGTTGACAATTCTAACCATACTGCCAGCAATACCCTAGAACAACACATCAAAAGTGCCCCCGAATCTGCAGATAATATTGAATCTGAATCTCAAAATAGCGAACATGAAAAAAAGGGTAGCGCACACGTAAAAAGTGAAAATGGTTCTGCATTACCGGCCAGTTCCGATATTGCCAACTCTTTGCCCGCGGAGTTAGAAGGACCGCCTCATAAATCTACAGATACAAAAACCGAAAATGAACAGGTTAAAGTTGATAATGGTAAACCAACGCCCTCTCAGTCGTCTTCACACGATTCCAGTTCTTCATCTGACTCTAGTTCATCTGCTTCAGAGTCAGACACGGACGAGAAAGGAAAGAAGAAAGAGACATTGACAGAAAAAAGCAAGCAAACTAATGCAAATGCGTTACACACTGCCACTTCAAAAAATAATGAACACGAAGAAAAATTGATGAAAGAAAACAACCAAGAGCAGCCATGTGTTGAAATAAATGGAGACGTCAGTGGTAGTAAATGTTAAATTTCCACGAAATAAACGTTCACCATGATCGACTGGCAATATTTCGAGCTTTTCTTTTTGCCTTTTTCTTTCTTATTTAAGCGGACAACTCAGAGTACAGCACGCAAAGCTGCAGACCCTCCGCTATAAAGAGGAAGGTTTCTTTGTAAGGAAACAGACAGCCACGTCGTCCAGCTCGATATCATCAACGTCATTTGCTGAAGATCATAACATTTCAGCAGCTGGGAATCATTTTCAAATTACCTTATACTCACTAACGCTCAGTTCATTACCTTTTTGTATTTTGCATTTTATAGCCTTCATTGCAGAAATATTAAAGACGCTATTTACTAATAATCTTTTGATTTTATTTTAAGGTGCAATGTTACGGAATATTAATGGGTAATTTCTGAGAATTTCACAGTTTAGGTCCGGTGCATTTTTTAGCCTCTCGATATAAGGGAGTGCAATGTATATTTTTTTTAAACGCCAATGAGCTGTACTAAGCTATGCTTGAACAGTAAACATCAATAATTTATAAGTTGGTTTTACACGATGTTTTGTCTCATACTTGTACGTGTATGCTATGGCTTTGGTAATTGTAGCAGCCTATGTATACGAACTGTTCTATCTAGCCTTGCAAAATCAGATCCGAACGTTTTCAGGGTGCATTTTATTTTGCTAAAATATGTTTTTTCAATACACATTTACACGACATGAGGCATACGTTTTTAGTATTTAAAGAATTGCTTGTGACAGTTACTAAAATATGGGTATTATTGGAAAATAAATGATATACAAACATTATTTACGTATTCAGTTGTCCTTAGCAATAATTTACGTTTCTAGACCAATCATTGAATTTTGCACGGCCCGAATTCACAAACTTTTAGGACATGGCACATAATTAATCGATCGCAAAATTAACTGCAACAAGAGGTTTTACTATGTCTGGTCTTGAATATGCGGTCTAACTCCTTGATCTGTTTCGACTCTTAATTTACTAACTTTAGGCCTGATTTGTGGCAGAATTTGTCACACGGGCATGTCAAAGTAAATGTGGAGGATCTTAGTAGGTGAATAGATCCCATGCAACATTTATTTAAAAAAGATTTCCCACAATGTCTTGATGCATAGGCCCTAGGTCCGTATTCTAGATAACTGAATAGAAAAAGCGTAATTTTAGGTTATTGTCAGGGGCGGATCAAGGATTATTTGAAGAGAGGTCTGCTGATGCGAAGCCAACCCCCCCCCCCCCCATGTCGAGTGGTTCGGGGCCCGCTGAAGGGCCAGCTGAAGGGGCCAATAAATTTGGGAGAGGGCGAACGATGATATTTGGCACGGATTAGAACTATATGATTCAGCTAGTCAAAATTCAAATTTCAAGAGGGGACCACTGGTGTGATTTTTTTCGGAAATCGAAGGGGGGGGGGGGGTCAGGACCCCCCTGACCCCTCCCCCTAAATCCGCCACTAATTGCAGGCTTTCGTACTAAAAAAAAAACAGAAAAAAAACAGTAGGCAAAGACAATTTCCCAAAATATCATTTTCGGGAAAAGGTGTTAGAATGGCCATGTAAAGTGGTATATTTTAACAACAAGTGGACTTCAGTTGCATCAAAAATGTACTGTAAATATTCTGACAGTGAACATTTGTGAGCAGTTTTAGCCAAAACCTCTCACCCAAAATGGGTCAAATCTGTTGTAATTTGCATAACAATAAGTTGCCCGCCATAGAGCGAGCTGAATTCTCATTCTGCAGCTGGGCAAAGTTGAGTGAAGACGTAACATTATGTGTGGTGAATTCACAAGTTTCAGCTTTTATAAGACGTAGAAGCAAGTATATGGTAAGTATAGCACTATTTCTTCAATATCCTCCTTCAATAAAACGCAAGTGCAACCGAATGAGAGCAAATTTAATGTAGATATTAGTAGCGCGGTTTGTTGTAATATTATACCCAGCGTTACTAGTCTGCACTCACAATGTCAAAATATGTTACAATGCTTTGGGACTACAAACGTACAGGTGAAATGGTGCTATCAGCTGACCATTGATGAAACAATAAGTTTGCTTGAAGTATTTCAAACTAGCTGTATTTAGTTCTGCACGTGTGAAGATTTTTGTATGACCCCTGGCAATTAAAAGCGCATTTGTGACTTAATTTAAAATGTTTTCGTGTAAATATAGACATGACTGCATTAAAAAGACTGATTCATTTAGATAATATTACTTGTCGTAGTTCTGAGTTTGGGATATAAGGAGAAGTCTACCCTATCAAGGTGTACATAAATTTTAAAGTCAAATTTAATTAACATTTCGCTTTCGAAGACAATTACGATGGTTTTCAGTGATTTCTTTAGGGTATATTTATGTTCTGTGATGGATTGATCATTTAACATTTCATGGGAAAGTTAGCAACTTTTAAAATACATCATTTTATCATTATCATTACAAGAATAAGGGTCCACATAGCTGTTAAAATCGTCTTAATTGTTTCAGATTACACTTTGGCAATCCATTTCTACTTAAAGATTGACATGCTGTCAAAGATCTTTTTGTAAGGTAGGTGTTTTTTAATATAATACAACACACGTTCACGCACATGTCAGTTGCTCATTAAGCGATGTTTTACAGATGAAAGTTTTACACAGGTTGACTACCGTCTCCAGTGAGCCGNCAGTCCTCTTTGGCTGGTTACAGAATGCGTATAAAAGGGCAGCAGTGCTGCAGAATAAGTCTCTATATTTCGGCAATGTCCAGTCAAATAGTTTGATATTTTGCAGACTGTTAGCTGATCTTACGGTATGTGAACTTACGGCAGCAACTTGCCACACTATTGTTGCATTATGCCACAATGGACTGAAGCAAACTGCTATTGCCAGACAACTGCATGTGTCCCAGGGTGCAGTTTCTAACGTCTTACAAAAACACGCCCAGACTGGTACATTAACACAGAGACCACGGCCAGGACGTCCTAAAGTCACCACCAGAAGGGTAGACCGCATGCTTCTGCGGTTATGTCGCAACAACCGGACAAAGACAACTCTTGCTGTAAAAAAATGAGTGGCAAATTACCATTCAAAAGCATGTTTCTAGAACTCTAGTGAATGCAAGGCTACTTTAAGTTGGCTACCTCTATTAACAGAGCAACACCAACATCTGCGTCTGGGGTGGGCTAGACACCATTTGCGGTTCCAGGCACAACACTGGGTTCATGTAGATTTTTACAGATGAGGCAGGGTTTGAGTTCCACCACCGTGATGGCTGAATCAGTCAGTAGGCTTCCAGACGAGTTACTGCACGAGGATTGTGTCACACTACAGTGACTTGTGGCCGTGGCAGTATCTGTGTATGGGCCGGTTTCAAAAACACTATTGGTGGCAATTGATGGAGACCTCAACCAGATAAAATAAAAGGACATTTTAGAGAATACTTGCTTGCAATTTGCAAGAAGGTGCTTCCAGGACAACTTCATCCTGCAAGATGACAATGCCCGACCACACCGTGCCCATGCAATGGCTGCTTTTCTGCAAAACCAAGAGGTAAACCAGTTGCCTTGGCCGACGGAATTCCCCTGACATGAATTCTATAGAAAACCTGTGGGCATAAATAGCTAGCAGAATCAAGAGCTAACCCGTCCAGCCTACAAATCGGCACAAGCTTAGGCAAGCTCTGACTAATGCGTGTAACACAATACTGGATCAAACTCTCAGAAACCTCTCTGCATGGATCCCTGGCCGAGTGAGGGCTCTGGTTGCAGCTAGAAGAGGCTGCATGCGTTCTTATCAGTTCCCATTTTTCACATTTGTCTTGATGATTCTGTTGTGAAAGAGAAAATCCTTACAAACTGATATTCTTGATAATATCGAGTTCATAAGTATTTAATACCTTGTTGTTATCAGCTATAAAATTATCCGTGCGCTGTTTATAACGCTGATTTGAATACGTATTTAAATTAAATTTTTGATGATGTATTCACATGGATTGATTTATTAAAGCCATATCGAACATGATAACAAGTGTTTTTTCATCCATTACTAATATATGGGAAAAAATCAAAGAAAATATGTTTGAAAAAATCTATTTAAATGTCAAGTCCGTACATTGCATCACATGAATTACTTGATTCAGCAAATCCCTCCATTGCATAAATAAGGAAACCTTTTTTAAATCTAGGTAAAAGGGGCAGTTGTGTGATCCAATATGTTTACATCCCAATGGCAGCGCAGTGTTTAATTGCAAAATTCAATTCAGATTTGAATAATCGCTACAGTGTGACAGTGAGGCACTCATTGCTGATTTGATTATAGTGAAAATGTCTTAACCACTTTCCCTAACGCTGAAAACATAGGTGTGGGCACTTCATATGTCATGTCTGCTTGCCTAGTTAACATATGAGCAGTTCTGAAGACAGGTTCTAACTATCAGCAGATTGACTTGTGTTTGACGGATACAGGGAAGAAACAATAAAAGGTGCTACTCGGGCACGATTCACAAAGTCAGTGCTACCCATCAGACAAGACATCTGATTTATCACATTCCCTGACCCTGAGAACATAGGTGTAGACACTTCATTTGTCATGTTTGCTTGCCTAGTTACAGAGATACAGAAGTAAAACGGTTTTTCAGTAATGGCGATCCTAATTTGCATATTTAGGAAAATTACGTAAATCTGATTTTAACAGAAACATCTTAATAATGTTCCTCGACCCTGAAAATATAGGTAAAGACACTTCATTTGTCATATTTGCCTGTCTAGTTCCAGAGATATTGCAGAAAATAGGAAATCTGGCGGTCATTTTGTTTTTTGCAAATTAGACCGTTAAAAACACAAAATTTCGCTTGGGAACCGGGTTAATCGGATTCAGCATCCCAAAATTATGCTAATAAACCTGGTTCCCAACTTTTACCCCAAAATGCCCCTACTATTCATCTTTTGTGGAAATCCCACTAGACTATATATAAAGCTAACTCATCTACACACTCATGACTCAGGAACCAGGAAAAAAAAAGACAATATTTAGCAGCATTATATCTTCAAATCCTATTAAGTTAAACAACACAAGGTTACTCAAGGGTTCAGTACGATAGCACTTTTCATCTGCCAGTAGATTACTAGAAACATTTTTAGTGTGAAGGTCTACTACGTTACATAATGAAGTAGAGAGAACAAATGCTGCACCAATATCACGTGGGACGGGCTAGGTATTACATTGCCCCATCTCAGTTCTTCAGATAAATCGTTCCCAATTGATATAACCCACCTAGACAGGTTAATTGATAGGGGATTAACACAAAGAACCGATGCTTGAATGTCCTAAGGGAGTGTGTTCTTAAAGAGAAACTGAATATTTAATCAAAATAAACCCACTTAAAAAGTAACTTATTTCTTATGTAAAATCTACTGAATATTTTTAATTGATTTTTGACTTAAGATAGAATTATTATTATTATTATTATTATTATTATTATATTAGTAACTGAATGTTAGAAAAGAGATTTTGGGATGATTAAAATAAACCCAAACATTTTAATATACTGTACTAGAGTTAATCGTGTTGCAACTAAACGCTATTATTGTATGAACCATATCTCAACTGCAGCAATTGACAAAACAAAAAACTAAATGAAATAAATAGGAGTTCATATGAAAATGAATGGATAAAAAATTGAAATTTGAAAACAAACGACTGACTTCTAAATATATATGAGCACACCCTTTTGTAAATTGTGTGTAAATTTGGTGGTTGGTAGTGTCCATTCAATTTAGTGAACATTTCTTTGCCTCTTTGGAAATCTCAGTAAAATATTGGATTTGAATAAATGGTATAAAAGTGGATATTTTCACCGCTGTTTTGTATTTTCTGCATGATTAATCATGTTAAATATGGTATATATATAATAAAAAGCACTGATCTTGACAATTTACATCTCTGAGGTGACCATTTGTAGACAAAAGCATATGAAATGGGGGTGGGATAACCTTACTGACCAATGCTGTATACTATTATTCATATTTGATTTATACTCTGTATATTTTAATATAAATTAAATTAAAATACCACGTACTCCAAAACAAAGTTTCAAAATACAAATATGAGGATATCATACATAAGGATTTTATTTGCTCTCTACTTTATTGATGCACAAAGCGCTAAATCCATGTATCTCTTCTCAATATATATGAGCACACCCTAATGTTAATTGGAGCAAGAAAATATGTATTTATAACATGGTCCTCAGATTCACGATACTGTAAGCGCTTACGCATAGACAAGGTCTACATTTTGCTAATGATACGTTTTATATACTCCATGTGTAATTCATATACAGCAGTTTACGTCGTTGATCACTGGTTTTATGCTCACGGCCAGTATAATTTTGTTTTGACTAGTAGTTTTTTCAAAATATGTGAATTTAGTGGTCCGACATGGCTTTAAAAATTTTCATTTTATTTTTGTGAAATCTAGCTGTTAAATTATGTCACAAAGATCTTGTTATTACTAATATAAATGCAATATTGGAAATATCTATGTCCAGTGCATCGTGATACATTTTAGGTAATTATCGCCCGTGAGCCAAATGACACAGATCAGACTGTATACAGGCACTGGATGGAAGACTTTTATTATCAATTTGGCTAATACGTGGAGAGCCGAAATATAATGACATCTCTGGCTTTTGTTACATTCGTCGAGCCGATGTATTAAATGTCAAATTGATATACAGGTATACATGTAGACGGTTGGAGAGTAATAGTGTCTCTGGGTTTCAGGATATATGTCTTATTTATTTACAGGTACCGGGTGATATTTCAGTTTGTCTAATACTTAGACAGTCGGAAGATAATGACATCTCTGGGTTTCGGGATATAGCCGTCCACTCCTAGAATTCAAGAAAAAAATAATTAAGTTAACTACTTAAATCATAAACAATAGTGTATGCATTAATTCACTGAATTATTTATAGTAAACATTTACCTTTTTATCCAAGTATACCTGATTTTTTAATGAAAAATTAGTAAAGAGATCTACAAATATGAGACAGACACAAACTAAATATAAAAAAGTTCAAGTAGCTATACAGGTAGGTACTTATCAGATATAATTTAGATGATTACTAAAATATACAGGACATACAGGAAAAACATAAGCATTAATAAACCAATTAAGTAATAGGCCTAACTAATTGAGTATACAGACAAATAAACTAGATAAATTAAAATCAAGTGCAACAGATTGATAAAGAAAAAAAATTGATAACTGAACCAACAACTATAACATATAATGGATTAATCCAAAATTAGCACAGGTGCAAATATCAATTAAGAGATAAAATTTCGGTTACATACCCACTTGCAATGGGGTGTCTGGTGCCCTAAGAATTTGCCAATACGTTCTCTTATCTGGATCCTCCGATATGCCGTTGATCTCGGTGATGTAGTGGCCAAGAGAGGTGTCCTTAGCTTTGAAACTAAAGGCAAGATCAACGAGATTAATGAACGAGCTTGGACATTGTTCGCAATTTTTTCGTCATGATTTTTTAAAATATAAATGTGACTCAATGCTATTATTCATTATTTGATTTCACTAACAGACCAATAAACTTATATCAATTTAATTCACTTCAAAGAGCACACACAGAACAGCGGACTAACAGATCCGCGGTTCAAATATTCGCTTCAATTCATTTATGAATTAGTGCATGTGTTTAACGACGTGCATATGGTCCATATGTATTATATGTTGTGCAAATTAAAGCAGTACATTTCTGTAAATCTATATGTTAAAAGACAAAATATTTAATCCAAATGAAAGAATTTGTTTTCACCATTAAGCTGTCATAAACCGTGAAAAAAGAGAACTTTATATTAAAAATTGAAAATCAAGCAGCCTACCTGAAATCTGATACTCTTTTCTGAAGAATTTCCATGGAATCGTACAAGGATGATCCTATTGGAACGGTCACATAGTAACTCTGGTTTTCACTGTGTCCTTCTATATTAGCAACTACCTGAATGGTGAATGTTAGCTGTGTGGGGGTTGTGGTTGTAGTGGGCGGAGCTTGAGTAGTTGTGACAGGGGGCGGGGCCTTCTGACAGATCTTGATGTCCCCCAAATCAGCATATAATTTGCCAGCAAGGGCGGGGAGAACCTGATTGGCAGCTGTCACTCCTCCAAACGATCCATCCGGTTCTGTTAGAATCAAAAGGCACTACTAAGCTATGTATCATGCTCCAATTATCATGTTTCCTTACAGTCTAACAGGATGTCGCAAGAAGTAAATAAAATAAATTGTCACAACGCAGTTAAATGTTATACANAAAAAAAATTGATAACTGAACCAACAACTATAACATATAATGGATTAATCCAAAATTAGCACAGGTGCAAATATCAATTAAGAGATAAAATTTCGGTTACATACCCACTTGCAATGGGGTGTCTGGTGCCCTAAGAATTTGCCAATACGTTCTCTTATCTGGATCCTCCGATATGCCGTTGATCTCGGTGATGTAGTGGCCAAGAGAGGTGTCCTTAGCTTTGAAACTAAAGGCAAGATCAACGAGATTAATGAACGAGCTTGGACATTGTTCGCAATTTTTTCGTCATGATTTTTTAAAATATAAATGTGACTCAATGCTATTATTCATTATTTGATTTCACTAACAGACCAATAAACTTATATCAATTTAATTCACTTCAAAGAGCACACACAGAACAGCGGACTAACAGATCCGCGGTTCAAATATTCGCTTCAATTCATTTATGAATTAGTGCATGTGTTTAACGACGTGCATATGGTCCATATGTATTATATGTTGTGCAAATTAAAGCAGTACATTTCTGTAAATCTATATGTTAAAAGACAAAATATTTAATCCAAATGAAAGAATTTGTTTTCACCATTAAGCTGTCATAAACCGTGAAAAAAGAGAACTTTATATTAAAAATTGAAAATCAAGCAGCCTACCTGAAATCTGATACTCTTTTCTGAAGAATTTCCATGGAATCGTACAAGGATGATCCTATTGGAACGGTCACATAGTAACTCTGGTTTTCACTGTGTCCTTCTATATTAGCAACTACCTGAATGGTGAATGTTAGCTGTGTGGGGGTTGTGGTTGTAGTGGGCGGAGCTTGAGTAGTTGTGACAGGGGGCGGGGCCTTCTGACAGATCTTGATGTCCCCCAAATCAGCATATAATTTGCCAGCAAGGGCGGGGAGAACCTGATTGGCAGCTGTCACTCCTCCAAACGATCCATCCGGTTCTGTTAGAATCAAAAGGCACTACTAAGCTATGTATCATGCTCCAATTATCATGTTTCCTTACAGTCTAACAGGATGTCGCAAGAAGTAAATAAAATAAATTGTCACAACGCAGTTAAATGTTATACAAAAATACATTTTTACCCCACATGTATTCAGGAAAGTCTTTACTTACGTTGATGGGCAACGAGGGTAAGTTGAGCTTTCTTCTTGATCTGTTTTCGACTGCTCTTATTATCTGCGTACAGAGCCTACAATCACAAAGAACATATTAGACGCACGTTCGCGCCGATTTAGATATTTAGAACACAACACTGGCTGATTCCATACATGAGCTGTGACAGCAGAAGCGCTTAGAATTACCATATCTGTGATATCCCACTTAATTTATTAACTGCAATCGGATTGTTTTGTCTTTCACTGGTGTTCTGGTTCAATATTAACATGGAATCAATGTAAAAAATGTGGGAACCTCGTCATATTTTACACTAAATAGTCTTAGTTGTATATACCTGAACGGCCAGTCCAGTAGTGTATTGGTTGCCAAATGAACCATCCGGTTTGATATTAGACAGTATATACTGGATCCCAGTGTTGATGGCAGGTATGACGTCCGCGGCACCGGTCCGGTTTCTCACACAAGACAATGCAATAACTGATATTGCAGCTTCATCTGGAAACGGAGACAGGAAACGGAAATTAAATGTTTTCAAAGAAGAATAAAAAAAAGTAAATAAAACGAAAGTGAAAGTGTATGAGAAAAGTTCAAGACGGTGGCTGGATTTAAACATGTAAATTAATTGATTAAATAGCCAGACAACTGTACGACCAACGGAGCAAAGGATAAAAAAAAAAAAAATAAATAAAATAAATGAATAAAAAAAGAGGCAAGCACAAGAAATGTTAAAAAGAAAAACATGATAAAAAATGCCATTACCAACTCCGAAAGTATAATTTCCAGCACCATCTACAAGACGTTCGTAGTACGTCTCATTTATTGCACCAGAGTTGCACAGAGCTAGCACAGCCCAGCTGTAGGCGAAGTTCTGGTTAAAGTAATACTTGGGAAAGTTGTTCATCTGGTTCATGAGAAGTTCTATAAGGTTATGGTCATAGAAATTTGCCGGATCTTGACAGGTAGACACAAGGCCGTTGATGAACTGGCCAAGTTTCCCACCAAACCAGGCGGCTGTGTCCAACCCTGGGTAGCTGCAACAAAAAGTTTTATTGATTAACGTATCTATTTACTTATTTATTTATCTGTACTTAAAAACCCAGTTTAAAAAACACACCAGGTAGAATTATATAATACAATATATATTTTAACAAAATAGTTAAATATTAAATATTTGTTAAAACTACCCAGTATATACTGCAGGAAATGTTGCACTTTATTGATCAATTTATTTCTAGACAAGTACATAGACAGTTAAAACCAAATAGAATCATAGACCATAAATAAACTACTCAGCATTTAAAAATAATTAAAAGTTGGTTGTTAGATATCAACGTACTTGCTAATAGCTGCCAGGAGAACCAAGTTCATTTCCTTGACGCTGGCGACGGTGCTTGGCCTTTTCGGATTATACCAGCAATCTCCACCAGCTAACTGAAGCGCTATGATGGCCTCAGCCTCACTTCGCATGCCCCAACCCCAATCTTCATTTCGGTCCTTTAGCAGCCATCTTATTCCTTTCTCTCTAGCCTTGTCAATGTCTGAGTTGGTAAATATTAGTGATGTATTATTTCAAATTTATATTCATTTAAATGGCGGAAATTTAGTAAATGTGTGCGTGTGCATGTGTGTTTGTGTAAGGATTTTTAGATACATGTAGCATTAGGCGCATGGCAAAGTCAATGGTAAAAATTTTCTTAAGTGTCACTTATTGTGCGTAGTCATTCTGACTAAGATAATAGGTATTTTAACGTTTGGTTGCAAACGAGTTTTCTCAAGTCATATCACTCTAACTAATGTTTAGCACTACTCTTATTGATGATAATTCTATTCAGTTAATACATATATGGATAATAAATATGAGATATCTACAAGTGAAATAATAGGGTTGGGTCTCGGTGTCTTTAGGTAGTGCTGTTGTTGTTCATATAAAAAATATGCCTTTCCTGATTTGAAATTGCACTCAGGATGTCATCAGAAATGTTAATTTTTACTGATACATACAAACTTCCGTCAATTATGGGATAAAGAGAAATTGAGTTATAGGTAGTCGTCGCGTAACTACACGCAAGAACGTAAAAATATTCTAGTAAGCAGTTGTTTAATCTTTACACTAAATGTGCATTCTTTTCCATATTATCAACTAAGACACCAGCCTGATTCTCATTTCAAACACCTTTTGATCATGTATCCCAGCTGTAACATCCAAATAATTTATCCGAAACATGATGTGTATACAGATGTGTATGGTATGTAAAAGGAACGTGCTACTTTGTGAAAAAATTGAGTGTCCTGAGAAATCAAGGTCACAAATGTAACCAAATGTAAAAAGCCGTATACCCTCAATATATACACGTATATATATATATATGGGTTTCTTTTCAGGGTTTTCTTGTCAGGGTTTCTTTTCGAACGCGTGTCTTAATTGACTGGTCTGTTATACAGTATAGATGCAGAGAAGACTTAGCATTTTTTTTTCCCACATATCCAGATTTTCATTAATTTAATTTCACGGAAGTGTAGTGTTTGATAAGTTCTCCGGCTCAGTGGAGTCATCGTGTTTTATTGGTAAATGATTACCATATATTTACGATTTCGGGCCGAAATTTGATTATTTTAAGGCACGTGGTATAAAAAATTCAAGCTTTGAAAAGACTAGTCCATGATGATTGAAAAAAAATATAGTAGCAAAGAGGGGGCAGTTACCAGTAGTTGTTGTATCCCCTTGTATAACGGGGCATATTCATATAGTAAAAAATAAACGCAAAGATATATGCATTATATGTCATAATGTTACAACAACGGCTCTCATACAAATTATCTTTCTGTGGTAAATTGTAGATTAAAAAAAATAATAATAATAATTATAAAACACTCCATACAAAATATTCGAGTTGTATAAATTAAATATCAATATTTCTGATTTAAAATTCACGGTTTGAACCAGAGCATCTTATTGATATATGATATGTGAAGCATATTCTACTTACCACTCGGACAAAATATGGTGAATCCCAAGGTGCATAAAAGTGCGTAAAAACCCCTCATAATGTTCCACTTTCTTTAGCTCCGGGTATTTGCCTGCAAATATCTACACTCAAAACACTGACACGCTTTGATCGGTCTGTAGCTTTCTTTTATACCTTTCAAAGAGGATATGCAAACGAGGTGTCACCTGATGTGTTAGTCATTTTTTAAGCTCCCTTTACACTGGACGGCGTCCTTTCTGCGTCCCTTGGTGCGGCCCCGTTTG
>NW_019773514.1:1580291-1608846 GCF_001039355.2 Lingula anatina
TATAAATTAAATATCAATATTTCTGATTTAAAATTCACGGTTTGAACCAGAGCATCTTATTGATATATGATATGTGAAGCATATTCTACTTACCACTCGGACAAAATATGGTGAATCCCAAGGTGCATAAAAGTGCGTAAAAACCCCTCATAATGTTCCACTTTCTTTAGCTCCGGGTATTTGCCTGCAAATATCTACACTCAAAACACTGACACGCTTTGATCGGTCTGTAGCTTTCTTTTATACCTTTCAAAGAGGATATGCAAACGAGGTGTCACCTGATGTGTTAGTCATTTTTTAAGCTCCCTTTACACTGGACGGCGTCCTTTCTGCGTCCCTTGGTGCGGCCCCGTTTGCGAGTAAAAAAAGACACTTTGCGCGCCAACAACTGGCCGCTCATTGAGCATTCATTCTGCAATTGCAACCAAAGGGATGCTTGTGCCTCTTTTTTACGACCATAGTGATTCCAGATTAATTGTCGCACAAAGGACGCAGAAAGGACGCCGTCCAGTGTAAATGGGCTTTAAAGGAGGTTTTAGAGAAGGAAATGAATTATTCACTTTGTCAAAAACGTGTCCGTATTCAGAATTCACTCAAAAGGAACGATCTTAATATTTGCAAAATCATAGGCGGTGACAAACAGTTTTGCTCCAGTTTTTTTCATTCCTTACTCCAGCAGCTATTAATTGATTATTTCGATGAAAAATCAATTAGCTTGGGCTTGATTACCTTGGCGACAGGCTGCGTCGCTGTAATCGATATGGTTACGGTCAGTCTGAGCGTTATAGGAGCATGACGCGTTGATTCGTGTGGATATGACTTGCATTATATCGAAACTAGCAGGGTTTGTTGTCGTTGTCTTTATTCCACTGTCTGTCCATCTTTCTACCCACTTATCTGTTTATCTGCCCATCCAATAACTTGCCTTACCAACAAACTTATCTACTTATATCTATAGATCGATCGATCGATCTATCTTTTTATCAATCCATTTACTCAACCATTTATCTATCAATTTTCTCTTTCTGCATATTTGACCAAACCTCTTTTCATCTTGTCCCATTCCCTTAGTTCCTGTACTCTGTCATATAATCATTGTTATTTTAAAGAATACACTACAGATAATGGCCCTTTCTATTTCGCCGTCAGAAAAGAAAATATAGAGGCATGATTTCATACAGTACAAAGTAATTTCATAAACACAGTCTATTCTTTTTTTTTTTAAGTCAGTCGGTGTTAACGCAAATAACACTTAACTTGTTTATGCAACACCGTTTGGAATATTTCTTTTACCGCATCCTGGATCCTTAAAGTCACAGTTCCACAGAAAGGGGTCACGTTTGACAAACCACAAGTAATAATCAGCTATTTTTGTTTGAATTTCGACGTAAAATCATTTATATAGTAATAATTCATGTATACTTAACATTTTAGTTGAGGTGATAATGCTTTTCAAGTTAAAGAAAGAACTATTAGCAAGTTGCATAAATAGTGAGCGTGAAAAACGTGTTGTGATTGCGTTTTGTTGTGCCATTGTGTTTATTTTTTGTCGTGCACCTAGTCATCATCATCAAGTGTCAGACCTGGTGCAGGCATTGACGACCATGTTCCTACAGTTTACTCTATTTTCAGTCGATTGGATGAGCTCGTTATTGTACAGTTGTTGATATGTTGCGAAGGCATTAAGGCTATCAATGCATGATATTCCTCGTCTTCCTCTACTTTATCCCTAAATTTCCCCACAGAGTACCATTTTTTCTAGTCCACCTTTTCTGATGGAATGGCTTAGCGATTTCATTTGTCTTTTTCTGATTGTTTTATTCAATGAGAGTTGTATTCCTGCAAGTTATGACACTTATTTATTGGCCTTTCTTTCTGTCCAGAATATTCTCAACAATCTTCGTAATTACCACATGTCGGTAGCTTGCAATTTTATTTTTAGTTTTTATAGATATATTACAGTATTCTTTACCATACAAGAATACTGACTACACGAAGGATATCAATGTTTTTATTGTGTTGGTAGGGATGTTTCTATTTTTTAGTATTGTGCTAATCTTGTTAAATTTTAGCATTTTGCATCTGATGACAACATGCATCTGAAATATTTAAATTGGTATACTTGGTCATGTCATTGCGGTCTCATTCGTGTAACTTAGGAATACTAATACGGTAAAATAATGTCCCAAAATCCGGGGCATTTTGTCGAAATTTCTGACACTCATGTTCGTCTTCACTTGCTGGAAACCCTTGTCTGACAAAGATGTACCTTATTTATTCTTGTTTCAATTTCTAAATGCCTTTTTAATCAAATTACATCGCGTATTCTCCCTCAGATGCCGCGAACACAACTGGAAAGCACTTATTTAAAGTCTTTGGAGTGTCTTTTTTCCATCGAAACCAACTGCAATTTTGAAAACTCCATGTAAACGGGGTATCGTCTATGTAAGCAAGGTCCTTACAGACTTTTGCCTGAGGGTGAATAAAAAAGGTCATAGTGGTTTAATGTCCGAGATGTCTAAATCCTTATGATTCTCTGTTTTCAGTACATTTAGTCACCATGGATGCACTTAGAAGGCCAGAGTATGTATTACGACGAACAACAAAATGACAGATAAATATTTTATTAATAACTATGTCTGTGCTATATTACATTCAAAAATAATTTCTACCTCCTATGCTCTTGAAAAGCTTCTTTTCTTCCTTATAATTATAGAAATAAAGTTCATTTTAACATTGTATAGGTATATTATATCTAATAGTTTTACCCTACAATACATGCAAATAGTTTTACCCTCTCGGGCTTAAGAAAGATCAAATGCATAATTGGAAATAAGTATAATATGACAAAAAATTTAAAACAAGGTAAAGAATAAATGTTAGAATTATTAATCAGATATTAGTCAGTTGAATAAGATATTTTGAAGAGCCGTTTGCTTCCTCTTATCGTTAAACGTTTGCATTAGCTTGGCAAAAATTAACAGGGTGAGTGGTATTCTTCATAATATTTTCGGCTTTGAAAGCCACCCTCTCCGTATAAATCCTTCTAAGAGAGGGTAGATCTAACCCCTAGTGCATCAGTGTGCGGTATAAGGGACACACTGTTTATTAAGCAGGCATAATTAAGCGTGTACACTGTTTATACCGTAATCTTTTATTAAGTATCATCAAACATAATAAAAATTTACATGCTCTTTTTTACTTGTCAAATACTGTCTTATGGCGAATATCTACTTATTCACCGATTTTTCAACTATTCTCTACTGCGAACGCTTCTCGATACTTTTGGACACACCCATTCTTTCTGATATCGTTAGGTAGGCCAAGATATTAGGACACTATATGTGGTTTTGTAACTTAAAATATAGCCCTACGTCAATTATATGTACACGATTTAGTTTTCGCCCGTTGCCTCTATAGACATGTTGCTTTGATCAGACGGAGATTCAATACTTTGGCCACTCACCAAGCTTCTTCCGCTACCACCAAAAATATGACTGTAATTTTTGTCCTTTCTTAGAACTTTCATGCAATCATCATATTTAAGTTCTTCAAAGATTTTAAGGAGTTTAATAGCATCTCCATGATACACCATATGGAATATCGTGTCAACAATTTGATCATCCGATATCCCGTCATCAGTGCACTGCTTAAGAACATCTTCCAAGCCATTCTTTTTGGCCAATATGATATATCTGTCATCTTGACTTAACAGTTTCTGCAACTCCTCAATTGTGTGCCCATCTAATGTCGTTGCTTTTGTGTGAAGACTGGAGTTTTGTTCCAATGGTGACTGTACAAATATTGAAAATGGCGAAGGTTAGTCAACAGAATAGTAACAGTTTCAACAATAAGCATAGTTACGTTAATTGTAATCCATTCACGATCTGCTATTTCATAAGCATGGATTAATAAAGATTTTAATTCGGAGGAATAACATAATAATGTACGTTTTACGAAGGGAAATGTGCCTGATAAGATACTGGCTCTGTAATGTTGTGCATGTATAGATCGCATAGGTTGATATACACTTATAGGAATTGACTAAATAATGATAGACCCATATGCATGCCCAGTTTTAATAAAGAGGAAGTAAGAAAATCTGTGCTCAATTTTTTCTCTTCAATAAACTCCATTGGATATCAAATGCACGTTACCTGATCAACACCGCTATAAGGAAGTGAAACCTTGGTGAACTGAGGTGCTTTGTCTTTTTCGTGTTCTATTGATATAGAAAATTCAATCTTCTTCGCACTGTCGGGTATATTGTCAAACGTGAAGTTTGCCTCACAACTATCAAAATTCCCATCATTGTCGAAGCATCCATCCTTTGCTATTTCCTGTAAAGAGAAACAAATAAAATCGAACCAAAATATTACATATAAGTAGAAGTTGGCAACTTTGGCTTACTCGATTTTTGGATTTCTGAGTACCTTATAGCTTACAGTAGAGTGTATCAACAATGAAGACAGCATTTCTTTTGTTTTGTTGGGCAACTACAACTTACAATAGAGTGTGTCAACAGTACATTTTACTGGTGTTTTGGATTTCTGGCTACCTTATAACTTACAATAGGTTGTGTCAACAATGAAGTAGCTGTATCAAAAATTCTTAGAGTTAAAGCTTACATATTGGAAAACTTTGACTTACAATATAGTTTGTCAACAGTGAAGCTTACTCGATTACTGACTACCTTATAACTTACAATAGAGTGAGTCAATATGAAAGTAACTGTGTCAAAAATTATTAGAGTTCAAGCTTGCATGTTGGGCTACTACGGTTGACAATAGAGTAAGCTTAAACTCTAAGATTTTTTATACATCTACTTCATTGTTGACACACTCTGTTGCAAGCTATAAGGTACTCAGAAATCAAAAAATCGAGTAAGCCAAAGTTGCCCACTTCTACTCTTATAAATGATAAGTCCGCGGACGTTAAGCTAGACAACATAGCTCTTACTCGATATTGACAATCTTAAACACTAACCATTTTTTGTGACCCTGTAGATACATCGTCTATGGTGCTTTTAACTGTGATGGTTATATGCGTCAAGTCAAATGTACCGTAGTATCTCCAATTTGTTAAGCATTTAGGGTGTACGCTTCTACGTTTTTCTTGCTTGATATCCTTAATGATTGAAAAGTCAATTATTAGCATGAGTATAACATTCGATCCGTAAAACTATACTTAGCATTCATTAATTAAATTTAAAATGTCAGACCATTACGCTGATACAATGCATGGGTATACAGTTTGTGAAGCAAAGCGTAAAGCCTTTTTTTCTGCCTTTGAAAACAAAATATACAACATGTCTACTAAATAACCAGTTATGAGATGTTTTAGTTTAATTGTAAAATGTTAAGACTCACCTCGAAGTTTCCTTTCTGAATTAAACACACTTGGATATTATTCCCATCTTTCTGTAGTGTTTTTGGTCCAAATATTACAGCCATTAGACTAGTTCTAGCGTTTCGGGGTCTAAAAGCAGCTTGTAGCTCTTGCTCACTTTTATCCTGTCCACCACTAAAATGCCTCAAAGAGACTTGCTTATCTTTCCCATTAGCCACAGAAAACATTTGACTTTTTTCCCATTTATCCTGTTCATACAAGCCGGTGTCTGTTTCCCAGAAAATGGAGTAGCCGTTCGTCGGAAATGAAAAAACTGCAGTACGTTTTAACTTCAGACCATGTGGCCCGTACCTAAAAATGTAGCCTCGTCTCGGATCTCCTTCTACGTACAGGTATACCAAATACAAATCATCAGTTGGCATCGAGTCTGGTGGTATATATAAACTGACCGGTCCTACACTGATCAGAGCGCCGTCCTCTTTTGATACAATACATGCACTAAATGACCGGTCGTCACTCTTGTACTCTACCTTTCGGAAGTCGACGGGTAACCAACCATTTTCTTTGGACTGTTCTGCCTTTTCACATACATCTAAAATGTGTTTGCATAATTGAGGGAAAGCTCTCTGACTTTTGGGATCCTGTGCCTCTCTTCGGAGATCTGATATTTTCAAATCTATGGGGTCGTTTATGCTGGTTAGGCTAGGAATAAATATAAATTGTTAAAAATATAAGAAGTATTGAAATGTGGTCTAAATATTAAATACACGTATGGATAATCAAAATATTAAATAAATTTGCTGCATTTATTATGAAAACCAAGGTTGGCTAATTTATCATTGTTGGAATACAAGAGCATTAGAAAAAATAAATCTAATGTTCCTTATAATAGAAATATGTCTATAAAACCGTGAAAATAGTTTCATTGGATCTTAGTTTTGATAGTCAGAAAGGTTTCATTTATGCTAGATCCTGAAATTTATTTTACCTGTTGACTGTTTCGTCTGTTCACTCTGACAGACTTGGTCACAACTGAAATCCTTAAGTCCAACAAGACACCAGCGTCCAATCTAACAAAGGGAGAACAACGGGCATTAAAAACATTAAGAAAGGAAAAGGACATAATGATACTACCAGCGGACAAAGGACGAAAAACCGAAATAAGAGAAAGTACAACACATGTTAGCAAACACACGTACATACGGTAAGCTGGATGCTGACCCCACTCAATCTTATTAGAGAAAGTTAGTTGCCAACATTAACAGATTGTTAAAGGGAAAATCAGTAAACAACAAAAACATTTCCTTTATCCCACAGCAGAAATAACACCTAGACTATACTGTACGCCCAAAATACACAAAGAGAACACACCTCTAAGACCGATAGTGGACTATACGGGTTCCATAACATATAACCTTTCAAGAAGTTTAGCGGACATACTAGCTCCATTGATAGGGAACACAGAACTTCATGTTCAAAATTCAAAACATTTAGTCAAGATCTTGAAGGAATTAAGAATTGAAAAAGGTGACACATTGGTTTCATTTGATGTGACCTCATTATTCACCAACACACCCATCGACCAAGTGCTCGACATCACCAGAAGGAGACTACTAGAGGACAAGAAGCTGAAACAGAGAACGCTACTATCTATTGACGACATCATGGAACTATTGGAATTTGTTTTAACTAAAACCTATTTCAGTTTCAGTGGAATAATATACCACCAAAAATTCGGTACAGCAATGGGCAGTCCGGTATCTCCTTTGATCGCTAACATTTTCATTAAGGATTTGGAGCCAACAGAGTAAATGTTGGAGAGACGGGAAGAAAATTAGAAACAAGACTAGAGGAAAACAAGAAAGATGTAAAGGAGAATGTAAGTGAGGGAGTTAGCACCAGATCCAAACACTCTATGTCGACAGGAGTTCTACACAAATCTGCCATCACAGATCATATGCCAGACAACAACCATGTGCCAAAATGGGACAATGTAAAGGTGCTAACCGGTGAAAATGACTACAGCAAACGCAAAGTTTTGGAATCGATCTGGATAAGAAGAAAGAAACACACCATGAACAGAGATGAAGGAGCACACAAGCTGTCCCATGTGTATGACGACATTCTCAAACCCACCCTAGGGGGAGGCTGAGATAATTACCTGTTCACCTTCACCTGAACAGGTAATTCAGTTGTGACCAAGGCTGTCAGCGTGAACAGACGAAACAGTCAACAGGTAAATTAAATTTCAGGATCTAGCATAAATGAAACCTTTTTCACTGTCTATAAAACCGTTAGGCAAAATTTAAAGACCATGGCTGTCAAGGCTATTCTTTATGAGTAACCTGAATGGTCTGTGTGTGTGTCTTTTCTGTCTGTGTGTTTGTGTTTTCCGTGTGTGTGTGTGTGTGGGGGGGGGGGGGGTTCAAAAGAATAATAAAGCAGGCAAGCAATGTCCAAAGAGAGCTATTAGAAAAACGGTCTGTCCAACCGAAAGATCTGTATTATTTTTACCAATTGATACATGGTTTCCTGTCTAAAAGGGTTTAATTTTTATATCATTATACTTAAACCTACCAGATCTAAATGTAATTTTACATACTATTTTTGTAGGCAACGAAATACATATACCTTATATTATTATCCCCGTATGGCGCAGATTGGACTTCGTATTTAACTGCACAATCACAACCAACCATTCTTCCGTCTGCTATGCTTGAAATTAACGGTTGCATGTATGTTTCTGTGACCTGCTTCTTCTCAACTTCATGTGCTAATTTGCAAGGGTATGGTTCATTATCACTTGAAAGCGGCTCTGTATTTGTTTGAACAGTGCAGACATCTGGTGGGTCTCCTGATGCCATGTGATTTTGATTATACTTAGGTGCGCTACAGCCTTCATCCGGCAATGAATCCGGCAAAGTATCCCCTAGTGCGTCTGGCGACGTATTCGACAAGGTTTCCGGCACGGCAGTCATCATAGTATCCCGGCTTCTGCACCGTTTTGCTGAAGTATGATAATGTACTTATAGAAATGTTACATTGCTGTTATCAAAGCGAATGTTATAATCAATTCAGTTGTGTTTTAATTTAAGTTGAGAAAAACTGAATCTGCTACTTGGTCTTTATTGAAACGAGTAACACTACGTTAAGACCTTCTCATAAGGTCTTCATCAGGTGAACTGAGCTGTCAAGTGGTGACAGTCTGCGCGGGATGTGTATGGCTAATGTGGTGAAGGTCAGCTGGCAGATTCATATAGGGGGATTACCCTCATTTTACTGATATTGTGGTTGTTGGGTCCTGAGAGACATTTTGCGCAGACTGTCACCACTTGACACTGGTGACAGCTCAGTTCACGAGAAGGTCGAAACCTAGTGTTACTCGTTTCAAGTAAGATCCGGTATCAAATTCAATTTTTCTCTACTTACGTTTTTGTGCAATTATAACTCAAAATAGGCTGTGTCTGTACACAATGGCTTCTTCGTGTGCATATGTAGAGGTTAAATATATTTGTATATGGTTTATGATTGATTCAATTTTGTCGGTATATGATAAGTCTTACAGGATTTTGGGGTGAAATTGCAAAGTAGGTTACTCAAATATCTCCTTTAATTGAGCGTCTACGATCACAGTTTTAACGCCAATTTAATGCGGCTATTAATAACTTCAAAACTCTGCCAGCGATTTTTCTCAAAAGCTTTAGTTCAGATTTTATCGTTAAAAAAGGCAAAATAAAGCCTTCATTTTGTCAGTATTGCTATTATGGGCCCATGACAAGAACAAAATCAAAATGACGACAACTAAAGGATTAAAGTCCTATGCTTGTCGTCACCTTTAACAATTTTTGTGATAATATTTTGTCCAGGGATGAAGTTATGCTCCATACCGATTGCTATTTCACCTCAAAATAAAAAGCTTTGCAACTGACGATAAATGCTCCGTTCTGCGTATGCTTATACCTACATGTAGCAACACGAAATTCATTTATTAGCGCCGAGATTCTCCACGGGATTAAAAACATTAAGCAACAAAATGTTAGATGAATTATTGAATAATTAGATGCAAGCAAAACTTCATTTTGTCAATAACCTTTTAAAAGTGTTTTCATATTCAACCGAGGCCATACCTGCACACGGAATCAAACAACAGCTTATCAGGAGGACAAGAAATACCAGTAGAATAACTACTCCAGTCAAATCATTGCCTCCGCCGTAGTCTAAAATAAAACACAACATGCTTGTTACACTAATTCATCTTTGATCGAGCGCTGAAGTTCCATTTGTTAATAGAGGCAAACAAATTCACTAATATTTGCCAGCCAGTATTTCGTCTGCTGACAGTGAGACTTCATTAGGGAGATGAGCTTTGTGATGGTTTTTCTCAATGTAACAAACTGTAACAACCCTCAGACTTGCTGTTTAATTATGTCCCTTCCTCCTCTGCTGACCCCTACCCTGAGGAGTGGAAGTTAGATATTGGGTAGCTCGGTGCCATTATCGCTGTTGAGTTTTGTTCCATGCATGTTAACAGCTTTAAGTCCTCAACGGTGGGAGTCACGGTTTTCCTTGTCTCATTTTTTTTTTTTTTTTTGCTGACTGAGGACCGATTGTTTTCATATAGAGCTATTGACAGATGGAGCTTTATTGATCATTGCTGATGAAACTGTTCAATATGGTTATTGTTAAAAACAGCAGCTTCAATGCCGAGAACCTTTTGTGTATCGACAAAATCCAAATTTTACGGGCGGTATCGTTTAAATTCAAAACTCAAGAATACATATAATCTGCAGGGTGTGTTTTGATGCAAATTTTAAAATATACAGCAAAGGTGGATGTGACATATTAAAGGACAAACGTCTCAAAGACAAGCAAGAAGTGCTATGTGGAATACCTCGTGACACATTCGCAGAGAAGTATTGGATTGTGTTCTTTATCAAATTTTCAATTACATTTTAAGAATAGATAAAATCTTATATATAAGCACACAATGACCTATTATGAAAAAATCATTGCTTCGCTTTAATTATAGTAAGTTTACACCTCTTACTTTTTTCAATCTTGTGAAACCAATTAGTCCAGTTCGTCAATCTTAGACACGGCGTTGAAGAGTAAAGTCCTACGTCAAAGTAACTGTAATCTTCATCTCTGCATATTAAAAAACATACCAATTCACATTTCAATCAATTCAAATATACCCAAGGAAGATAAATCTTATCCTTATCAACAATTTCACAGCTAGAAATTGACAATAGATGATATTTCGCATTGGGCTTTTATTAGGCGTGTATTGAATTGTTTTCTTTTGAATGGCAATTAAAAGTTTTATTTTTAAATTGGTAATTGTCTCATCAGAGACCTTTATATCGAAACTACCTTACTCAGCGATTATATATATATATATATATATATATTACCCTGGAATGCAGGCGCCGCACAGGGTGTCTCTGGTAAAATTGCAAACCCTTAAAGTTTTTCTGAACAAATCAGGACAGCTGGTGCAATTTCGCATTCGATATCCCCCAATATCGAAGTATTGTTCCAACCCGAAGATCTAAATAGCAAAAAGAACGTCTTTACTTATTCCGTTTTTGGCATCAATACTAATAAGCTTAAGACTCATAAGTGCAACTAAAAAAAAATTGATAAAAAAAAGGACAAATAACATAATCAACAAATATCGACACATGTGAGTTCTTTTTACTCGTTTAAATATATACTAAAAATATGCCGCTCCTCACAAGCCTGATATACACAATATCTGATTTATTGAACACATGATGCACGAGGCAGTCGGTACCTACAGGTATATCGATCCAATATTTTGAGTTCAGCTACATGGTTTTCATGTATTGATTATTTGCCGTACGCGTATTCATACATTAATTTTTCTTTGTATGTTCGATGGATGTAATATTTTAAAAGAGTGAGCCTCCTGCACATAAGGGTGTTTTGAAAACAAGTTAGAGTAATAGGAGAAAGCCCGTTTATAATAATAATAATAATAATAATGTTTATTCAAAGTTAAAAACTGTCACCTGGCTGTCACCAGGTGCGGGGGTAAGAACTCCAGCAGATATATTTTGAATACGTTGCAGACATTTTGGTTTTTCTTGTGGACAACCATAAAGAAGAGAAATACATTTATTTAGCCGAGATGTGATAAATGGATAGAAAAGTGCATGTAGAATAGTCATTTAAATGGTTTCTCAATATCGCTCTGTTACAGAGGGAACAAAATACTATTGAAACAATGCTCTCCAAACTCGGTCTGATCTGACACCTCAGGTGATATCCCGCACGCATCTTTTCAAGAGCACTCTGCAACCTCAGACCCTCATTTGACCATCGATGGGCAACTATACCTTGATTCTTCGACTTCATTCCAAGAACAGTTGACCAGGTATGCCTACCAGTACCTTTGCAAACACTGAACATAATTTTATCAAAGGATAAATCTTACTCCATCTGCAAGAGGTGACTAGGGGTGTAATCTTATTTCATCATGACATCACACTTGATCACAGGTATCGCCTGGTGAAAGATATGTTGCAGACACACAATATTCTTGGGATGGAGCATCCATATTTGAGACCTTACATTAACCCTTCTGATCACCTGTGGCATTAAATGGAGTGTGCACTTCAGGGGACAACTAACCCTTATGATCTGGACCAATGCCGCCAAGCTCAAGAAAAATTAGACATTACCCCACAAAACAGAATTGCCGCCCTTGTCGCGCTATTTACAGGAGATTATACACTACAGTTCGCAGAAGACACGTGCCCATAAATGAGAACATCCGAATGTTTTAGTTTGGTTACATTTGGTGTTGTCTTTTCAATCAAATGAACATTTCTTTACCTTCAGAGGTAATATCAGAGGTAATATGTTACAAATTTGTTTACATGGTATGGGAAAATCCTCACTGCTATTTTGAATTTTCTGAACTTTTAATTATGTTAGATATGGCATCTGGAATAAAAATCACCGTTTGTGATAATTTACACCCGTGAGGAGATTATTTGTAAATAAAAGCACATGGAATTAGAGGTGGGAAACCTTTTTGGCCGATGGTGTTTTTATGCTTATTTATAAGTGAAATAATTCCATTAAAGGCAGATAAAAGCATTTAAATTGTCCCAAGTTGGTAAAAAAAAAATTTGTTTCCTTTATGAATTTCGTATCTGTAAATAAGTATAATTAACACTTTTTGGCAAAACTTTTACTTTTTATTCAATTATTGACTTTTGCTGAAGGAAAGTGATATCGACCAAGACGCAGTAATAAAACAACAAACATGTATTGACCGAAAGTCAAAGTTGATAGATGTTTTATTTTATAATTTAATACGATGTTATCTTTAGGAAGATATGTGATGCAAATTAAAAATACTTCATATCTTCTTGATATCACAAAAATGCGATGGCCTGACTTTGCGACGCATTAAACCATCACGATTGTAGGGCTGGTTGCGACGACTCGTAATAATTGGGCCCCAAAGGTAGATGTTTTTGATGACGTTATTTAGGAGGGAGCTAAAGCTGGTCAATTCACGATTGTAGGCTGAGTCAATGACCAGGTTAATTTCTGCATTATCTTGGCAGATAAAGAAATAAATCCTTAAGTATCTCCATTTACATTAAGACTGACTACATGCACAGTAGGCACGAATCAAAATATAAATAATTTTAAAAACAGCATAAAATACTTACCGTATAGCTCAGCATCAGGCAGTTTATAATTATTAAACACGTCTTCGCCATTGCAACCTTCAGTAACAAAACAAAATACCAAATCAATCAAATTCGGTTAGACAGATAGCGGATAAGAGCAGAATATAAACGTATAAAATGGTGAAAAGTTATCGGTGATTTAAAGGATGCTGTAACCCTTTATTATCATCCAAATACCGTAAATTTGTTTTTTTTTCCTGTATTTAACTATTTTATAATGCATCTATTTTTGTGCTGATTTCAAACGATGAAAAAAACCCTTTAAAACAAAATACCGGCGTTTATGCATCTTTTGTTGCAATGTATAAGCATAGACACCCCAAAGCTTTAATCTTCAGTTTAACACATGTCTATATGGGGATGAGATAGCAATCGGTACGAGGCGTAACTTTATCCCTGAACAACATTTTATCACGAAAATTGGCATAGTGGACTGAAAGTGTCAGCGTTGTGGTTTAAATCCTTTTATGTTGGAGTAATGAGCCTCTAAATACTGATTTTGGTTGAACAAATGCATTTTTTTGCTTTATCAACGAAAAAATCTGAACTAAGACTTTAAAGAAAAATCACTGGCAGCATTTTGTAGTACTAACTGGTGTCATTAATTCGGCAATAAACTAGTGATTGTGGGTGCTTGGGTAAAAGAAAAATTTTAGAAACTGACTTTTCAGTTTTTGTCCAAAATTGCAATTATAATGTAAATGTTAATAAATAACATATAATCTGATGTTCTGTGACAGTATGTCGACAACCTTTAAAAATTATCTGACCGTATTATATGCCTTAAACCCTTCTAGCTGTTTATTGAAAATAAATGATTCATTTTAACATATATGAACTTAAATGATAAAAAATGACCATATTCATTAACATAGAGAGTCTTTAATTCGTGCTGTTTTATTAAGTCATTTGTTCTTCATTAAGTTTCTAACAACAGCAGAGCAAACAAAAATAATAATACATAAAAATAGTAATAAAATAAAAATGATAAACAGAAAACGCGGTCATATCATTTGCCTATATGTTTCACTGGCGAAAAGCAATTTCAATATCTTTAAATCGCCTTATATTATTATATAGAAAGCCTTAGAACTAGTTTACTTACTTTCTCTTCTGCCTCCTGTCTTTTGCGATACTGACAAAGCAAATAAAATCGTTGAGTGCCACTATAAAATCAATGACAATTGTTATCAGACATTTGTGTTCGCGATCGATTGACCTAAGGAAATGTATAACACGAACCATGAATTGACAACACAAGTACGCAGTGACCAGAGTGCAATTTTTTGTTCATGTTTTTGAAAAGTTTCTGATAGCGATTAATTCGTCCACGCATCTTTTGCTGTAGTTGAGTACTCGCCCCTATGCCTCTAATACATTAACTTAAATTTTTTTTGTTCTCATGAATTTTTTTAATTGGCCTCCCAACTAAAATTCAAACTTTACCCTTCGGGATTTAATACCGAATATAACCTGCCGTATGCATTCAGATCAAAACTAAAAAGAGGTTAATGTAGTGTTGAAGAACATTTATAATGAAAAACGATATGATGTTTATGTTGATATGTTGTTAGGGATTTGACAGCCATCTTGTATAGCCTTCACTAGTTCTAGATGTTTCACTTCGTTTTTGAGATCTAAATCAGCAAAACATTTTAAATTTGTAATAAGCCCTAAGTTATATCTGAAGAGTGACACAATTCTGTTTGCATTCAGTTAATTTTAGAATAATTCTTTGACAGTTGGTAGCTGTTTTGGGTTTTGTCTGCATGATTTGATTATATCGAAACAATTTCTTTTCGTCGTCTAGACCTTTTTCAGATATCGAGAAAATAGTTGATATCGAAATTCGAAGTGTATTGACACCAGCCAAGGAGTAACAATGAAAGTGGCGAGAGGCCAGTTTATAATTGTCCTTTAAGTGTTGATGCAAAATGTACATAGTAAAGAAAAACAAATATTGCACACAAAGATATTCGTACACGTGGAACATGATCAATAGATGAAGAAAATGAATTTCTGCAAAAAGGAAACGATTAATGAACAAGGGTGATGCACACGTTTTTTTTTCATTATCTATGTTGTAAGCATGCTTGGGAAGTTCTTAATGAATTAGTGACCAATACGAGTTTCTCGACCGTCTAGCATGTTCGTTTAACAAAGGGTTATTTCACCATGTGTGTGTGTATGCGTGTACGTGTGTGTGTATGGATATACTAATAGGAGGGTCCATAGTTGGTTACGCATTAAAAACAAAATCAACTATCGTTTAATTTTCCTATTGTTGTGATATTTATTCAACCCTTTTTGTAGCATACAAACATAAGCAGTAATAACCTTGATTAAATAAACGATAATGAACGTGCAGTAATTTTGCGACAAAATAGCTCTAACTGTCCTGTATCGGAACAGAAACTAATAATTCAAATAAACTGGTGGTATCATTTGACGGTAATGAAAAGACATTACATTTTTGAAGCCAAATTCATTAGTAACGATCATTAAATTTCCATCACCCATATGTACACCCAGTTCAAGTTTAATTAAAGCTTAATGTAGAGCAACTCAAGGAAGTAGAGATGCCTTTGGAAC
Organism: Lingula anatina; assembly: GCF_001039355.2. Next base: position 1,595,966 of record NW_019773514.1, read on the forward strand.
CATGACCAGGTACGATGTATAGCAGTTTCTTCATTTTCAAAACCCTGTCTATGCATGCGGACTCGGACATTCATAAGCAACCTTGACTGAAGTTCACAACGCCAATCTTAACCGGTCATTTTTTATCCGAATTCCGTAGCCCTATTGAAGAGCAGGTGAGTTACATTAGTAAATACACACGCCTCATATTTGTGATTGGCGCCACTTTGAACTGAATCAAACACCACTGAACTTCAGAACAGACAAGCAAGCATGCACAAAAATTTGAAAATGAAGAAGCTGGAAGACATCACCCTCTGTCAATGTCACAAATCGATTTGTTTCGCTAGATATTCACAGATATGTCTCTGGCTAAATCATGGCTAGATTCTCTGCCGTGATGAAGAAAAATAGCCTTAATAAATCCGTGGCCCTGGTAGAGAATAGAAAACTTTACCTCAGGCTAGGCAGTAAAACTGGATTCGAACAGCAATCCGCCTTTCACGTATGTTATTCTCAAAAATGGTGACCAGCATAGTGAACAGAATATAGGGTTCATAACCTTGACCTACATAACGATGATGAACCATATTCATATCATCTACTTCCTGGAGTTTGCTTTGTAGGTTTTAGTTAAATCTGTACTGGAAGCATATTATATCATAATTTATACAACTTACAATTTTTAGTCAATTCTCAAGGGAGCTCTAGTATTTTATCACACGACAGATACTGTCTGTCCCTGATAGGCCTGTATTTTGTTTTGTTATGAAAATTATACAACTGCGATTCATGTGTAACAGTTTTAATTCACATATTTTTGCAAAAATATGAAAGATGACCTTATTCAAGGCAAAGCTTGTTTGATAATACGTAAGACAGCAAAAAATAAAATGCTGTCGTCAAACTAAAATGCTAGAGCTCCTTGAAAATCAACAAATGCTCCTTGGGGGCATCATGTTACTTACAGTTGGGCCTATATACTGTGTATCTACGCGTGCAGAGTGTACACCTAATTCGGTAAGATTTAACTTATTTTAAGAGAATACACACTGTATGCTTAAAATATTAAGTTATAAATGTATATGCTAAGATATGATATCATTATTTTGTAGCTGCATGGGTATGTTTTCCTTGAATACTATTAAACTGATAACGACCCCTTAATTACGACTTTGATACGGGACAAATCTTACGAATTTTTTTCTAATACAAGTGACACACAGAAGCAGACACACACACACACACACACACACACACACTTGTAGGAGTCCACACGTGCGAACAAATACAGTGTACAAGCACACACTTTTAAACAAACAGAAAAGCTAGTTAGTTATCACACTTATAAAATCATTATACATTTAGTTGTAGTGTATGACTTAGTCATACCATCCACTCATGGAACCAGGGTTATGCTAAACGGGGAGGGTGGGGGGAGATAAACAAAATGGACGAGAAAAATACATGTATAAAAAAAAGGGTTTGCTTTTCATGTGATATGCTGGACACATGGACTGAGTTGGGTATTAAAAACGATATTTCTGATTACCTTACCGTTAGCAATGCATTGTCATGGGAATTATTTCGTTGACTGTAGTTATTGTTGTTGTACTTATCAGGCCTACACTTATTTTTCATTTTTGGGTGGAAAGAAATGGGATATGTCTGAAGATAAAATGATACATGACCCCGTGAGCGCACTGGGTCCACCATTTTTCCAAAGTTGATAAATGTAAGATGCAACACATGACAATTTAAAGTCTAATATATCAATGTGAACAAACTCTAATACGTTTCTTCTTCAATCATGCAGTCTAAGGGTCATATCCGTTACGATCAGGGTCACTATTGAACTTCAAACTGTCGATTTCGACACTATGGAGCCCAAGTAGGCCTATTGGTTCCCGCCGCGGTGGCGATGTCGACGGCGTCGGTGTCGGTGGCGGCGTTGCGTTGCCTGTAGTGCTCTTGGGGTTTTTGACTGAGGTACGAGAGTCTCGTCCCAGCTCGTTCTCTGCAGAAAAATTACCTTTCGCAGTGGAATGGTTAAACAACGTGCCTGACAGGTAATTGGGAGCATATGATGTCTTCTTGTCATCTTCTCGACCCTCAGTACATTCAGTCGGCTTTGTGTAGCTACCCGATGGGTTGTTCGTGGAATGTCCCAGTTGGGCGGACGTGGGATGTACAGGTTGGGCGGCCATGGAATGTCCCGGTGAGACGATCGTGGGAGGTCCCGAATGGGCAGCCGTGGAATGTCTCGATGGGGCGACCGTGGGATGTCCCGGTTGGGAGGCCGTGGGAAGTCCCGATTGGGTGGCCGTGGAATGTCCCGGTGGGGCGACCATGGGATGTCTCGGTTGGGAGGCCGTGTAATGTTCCGGTGGGGCAATCGTGGGATGTCCCAGTTGGGCGGCCGTGAAATGTCCCGGTGGGGCGACCGTGGGATGTCTCGGTTGGGCGGCCGTGGAATGTCCCGGTTGGGAGGCCGTGGGATGTCCCGGTTGGGCGGTCGTGGAATGTCCCGGTGGGGCAATCGTGGGAGGTCCCGAATGAGCGGCCGTGGAGTGTCCTGAATGGGTGGTCGTGGGATGTCCCAGTTGGGTTTCCGTGGGATGTCCCGGTTGGATTTCCGAGGGAGCTCCTTGTAGATTTTCTGTAGTCTGTCCTGATGGCGTGTCTAAAATGAAAGAAGTACTTATAGTTGCATAGGCCTATATGAACAAAAAGAGTCACTCAGTACAAATAGCCTACGCTCAGTTAATCTGATGATTTACCAAGTCTGTGGTTTTGTTAATAAATGTAGTACTTAATTCAAAATGTAAATGTGCATGTAAGGTTCTCATATTATAATTTACAAAAATACCAGCATCTCTTCAGAAACCTGATTGTTAAGAATTTTACTTTTCACAGTGAACATTAAATATACAGGCATAAAAACGGACCGCTTAAAGCAATAATAACTCTTTGTTTCGGCCAAAAAATGAATTTTCCTGGAGTAAACAACAATTTTCCCATACTTACCAATGGTTAATGAATCCATTTTTACATTCAAAGTTAGTCCCTGGTTTTTTTCTGAAAAGTTTGGTTTTTTGTTAAAATCTCTTAAGAGATTTTAACAGAGTATAGACATCAATGGAGGTTCAAATATCAGAATAAAAGCTATAACTGCTGTTTTTGTGGTAAAACGGAATATATTATATTTCTATGAGTTATTCACAAGGTTTTTATTGTGAAATATAGGTCTCATACGAAGAGTTATTATCCCTTTAACCTAAAAAATTTATTTACCTGTGTCAGCCATAATAACGACAGCTAATGAAGGACGTTTCTCTCTCTCACGCCTCCTCTCAATATTTCGCTTCTTAAGATACACAATGACTCCTGCGACAGTTACGGCCACCAAAATAGATAATACTATAGGCGCAATGTACCAGTCGTGCCAAAGCTGAACGCTAGTGGTGTCATTGGCAGCGTTCTTACAATAAGATACGTCTGAAACAAACAAAAAAAAGACATTTTAAAACAAAGTTGTCTCGTTGGAAATTACATAATTGAGACAAAACTAAGGCTTATTTGACGGGTTTATTATTTATACAATGTATAACACACTTTGAAAATAAAGTGATATATGACGCACGCCAACAAACCGAAGATGGTAGTTAAGAAAACATTTTAATGTTTTAAAAGACATCACATACATATACAGGGCTATACAATAAATTTAAACTGTATATCTAAGAAATATCTTAAAGGGGAAAAACTCCTCCTTTTGGTGGGAAAATAAAACGGATTTTTCAGGGTAAACGACGATTTTCCAATACTTTCAATGATAATGAATCCGTTCTTTCTACGTTCTTTGTGCAACCATGAAACTGGCATCGTTGTTGTCGTAGAAAGGAGACACAAGCATAGCTTTGGTTGCTAAATGAATGCTCAATGATCGGCCAGTTGTCGGCTCGCAAAGTATTATCTCTTCTTTTTACACTCAAAGGACGCCGTGCAGTGTAAAGGGGAGTTAAAATATGACTGAAAAACGAAAAAGGCAAGCCCCTACCTGTGCTGCACTCATTGTCGTGGGTTATGTTTCCCTCCCTTTTTGTGCATTTGTCTTCTGCGCTGCAACTGTAACACATCAAAGGAAAATTTACAAATAATAATAATAATAATAATAATAATATTATTATTATTATTATTATTATTATTATATGTAACTGTTTCGACGGCGAAATTATTTCAATAAGAGATACGCAAAGCGTTCGATAAAATATAGTCGGAACTACTCGTAGGTTATCAAGAAAAGGAAAGGGACAAACATTTTTTATTACAGGAAAAAGTAATAAAAAATAGGACCTAATAGTCTTATAGTGGGGTGTTAAACGAAGTCTCCCCCACAAAATAATACTTATGAATGCATTTTTATAATAGGACTACACGTATCTACCCATGTAACAGTCATTAATGAAGACGAAAAAATAGAAATATTTTTTTGGAAAATTTGCAATAAATTACTTTCCAAGTATAGAATACTACTACTACTGCTGCTGCTGCTGCTGCTGCTGCTGCTGCTACTACTACTACTACTACTACTACTACTAATAATAATAATAATAATAATAATAATAATAATAATAATAATAATAAAAGAATCAACAACGAAATCGAAAAGGGTCCAACAATCAAAGAGAGAGAGAAGAAACAACTGGAAAGCAAGCTCAACATCAAGAAGAAGGAAGACATACCAGCAGTTTAGGAAACTCTCAAACAAAAGATACAAGCAAAAGTACAGAGGCTGGGGAAAAAGAAGATCGATGTTAATGAACCACCCACTATCCAAGAAGTTGAGGAGTTCTGGAGCAAAATATGGGAGAACAACAAAAGACACAATGATTAGGCTACTTGGATCCAACAAGAACAGGACCTCGCAGAACCAGGAATGGTCAGAAATCAATATCACAGAGACCACTGCCGCCATAAACAAGACCAGCAATTAGAAGGCACCTAGGATAGATGGTGTTGCCAACTTCTGGATCAAAAACCTCCCTAGCACACACGAAGACCTAGCAAGGGTTTTAGAAACATCATAGACCCCCTATGGGTACGAATCACAGAACGGCAAAGTTAACCACCTCTTCTACATGGATGACCTGAAGACCTTTGCCAGAAGATGGCCAACAGACAGGCCTTCTCACCATCGTCAAGGCCTTCAGTGATGACATCAAGATGGAGTTTGGACTCGACAAATGTGCAAAAGCCACCTTTAAGAGAGGACGGCTAGCTAAGACCACCGATATCAACCTTGGCATCGACACCATCATCAAGGAAATAGAACAAGAGGGCAAATACAAGTACCTAGGAGTGAACGAGAGAGATGGCATCCAACACACCGCCACGAAGGAAAAGGTTCGGAAAGAGTTCTTCAGGAGAGTGAGAATGGTACTGCAGAGCGAACTCAACGCGGCCAACCGATATGAGGCTATCAACACCCTAGCTTTACCTGTAATGACATACAGCTTTAACATCATCAACTGGAAAATGAGCTACATCAGAAGACTAGACACCAAGACCAGGAAGATAATGACCATGGAAAAGATGCACCACCCAAAAGCTGATGTTGACAGGCTGTACCTTCCAAGAGCAGAAGGAGGAAGAGGCCTGGTCCTACTCGAACTGTCCTTCAAAATTACCACCACAGGCCTAGACACATACCTGACATCAACAGAAGACCCACTCCTCCAACTAGTGAAACATCATGAGAATAGAAAAAAGCTCTACTCGATCAAAAATGAAGCCTTAAAATTCAAGCAGGAGCTGAAAATCCCAGAAATACCACCAACCGAGAATGAAGCGACAACAAAGTATGCCCGCAGAGTCAAACAGAAGAAAAAGAGCATGGCCAGCTATAAATGCGGAAGACCTGGAAAGAAAAGACAATACATGGGAAGTACCCAAAAAAGACCAAAGAGGCAGATGTATAACAAGAAAAGACCAACAAATGGCTCAAGACAAACGGACTAAAAGCTGAGACAGAAGGCCTGATCATTGCCGCACAAGACCAGAGTCTGGCTACTAGAGCCTACCACCATCACTTCATCAAAGATGGAACTGACACACAATGTAGGATCTGTGGAAGATACGAAGAGACCATTGACCACACCATCTCAGGCTGCCCAGAACTGGAAAAGACAGAGTACATTCACCGACATAACAAGGCAGCAACCTACCTGCATTGGAATATCTGCAGGGAATACAAGATCAAGACAGCTGACAAATGGTATAAACATCAGCCCAACACAGTCACTGAGAACAATGAGATCACCATCCTATGGGACATGCCCATACAGACAACATTACATCAACATACACAGAGATCAAAGCGAATGGACCAGATATCGTCATCAAGAACAAGAAAAACAAGGAATGCACCCTTATAGACATGGCAATACCATCAGAACGCAACACCTCTGTCAAGGTAACAGAAAAACTGTCAAAGTACAAGGACCTGGAGATCGAGATCAACAGAATGAGGGGAAAAAGGACCATAACAATACCTGTGGTCATTAGAGCTCTGGGACTTGTGAAGAAAGGATTAGAGAAATACACCGACAAAATCCCTGGAAACACCAACATCCATGAAGTCCAGAAGATAGTCCTCCTCGGAACTACACACATACTACGGAGGATGCTATCAATGAAGTAGAAAGGAACAACTACCCTCTAGCGCCTCAGGACCATTGTTTGGATCCAGCACTTTAGGTCGTAATAAACAACGCAGAAAGAAAACTAAATAATAACAATAATTATTATTATTGTTATTTTTACGATGCAAACCCGTTTGAAGTTTATCTGCATAAGCAAGAGCTTACTTCGTTCTCTTCTTACACGGCAGATAATCCATTGTGGCCGAAAAATGCATTGAACTACAGTTCTGACAGCCTAAAATAAACAAGAACATTTAAATGAGCTAAAAAATCACATGCCGCGGGTGAAGCTTTTAACTTTTAAAGCTTGAAAGCTTTCATAAAACAGAAAGTAAATACTGTTCAAGACTAACTGCATGTTTTCAATTTGTGACAACAATGCTTGAAAAGTGTGTAAAACTTAAAAGTTGCTAATTAAACTATTTAGTGATGTTCATTAAAAATAAAATAAGTGATTTTGTTGATTATATCCCACAGACTTCATAGCAAAAATGTTTGCACTCTTATTGAAATATTCATTCATTTTTTTTTTTTTTTTTTGTTATATGTAAACTATCATGTAAACAACTGCTGTCTCAGCATAAAAATAAATGTCAAAAGCTCAAGGAAGTTAATTTACAGATCAAAATTTTAAATTATCTGTTCATTACCTGTAGATATATAACCAAATATTTTACATTTCCTTTTCAAGTTTATATTTATTTATGAGACGTTATATATGAAATATATGTCATCCAATTAAATCTGAAATACTCGGACATTTTCGCAAGAGACACGGAAACGACCGAATAACTCCGACTTCACTTACCATCTCGTTCCGGTTCCTGTCCTGGCGGGCAATTATTTACCAAACACTCCTTTGTTATCTGCTGGTTGTTAGCATTTCTATAGCCGAGAAAGCAGTCACCACACACAGAATTTGATGTCGAGTTTCCTGCGAATTTGGTTACTCTGAACCGCTTGTTGCAGTCAACGCTGTAAATTATACATTATGATAAATAATTATTCACTTGATTATTATAATTATTCTCTTGGTTTAGTTTTAAATTGCATAAGATCAAACTTCACTAGTGTAAATAGTTTGAATAAAAACATAAGGCCTGCAAGAAAATCGATATAAAAAACAATACAAATCGAACAAGTCAATAAACTTGGTTTATCTACTACGCAGTGTTCGTAGATTAAACATTCAGGCATAGCAAGGCAACATATAAATAATTCAAACCCAAAACATAAATGATCGACTTTTGCATATTAAAATGGGATTGTTTTTATTAAAAGTAAAACTTAATAAAAAGATATCCAAAAATTATGAAAAAAATATTACTTCGGTTCGCAGCTCGTACTGCCCATTGCCAGTGTAGTCGTGGTCTCTTGCCTTGTGCCCGTCTCACATGGGTCACATGCTGAGGAATACGGGTCGCCCTCCTCACAGGCCACTGCCTTCGCTCCTGAAAACAAAAATATTCACAAGCTTTAAGCCGTTGAGGGAGCATTTTTCTTAAATTGCACTTCATGTAATTTTATTGGTAATTATCTAAATATCGTCACAGGCATCTGCCTTCTCATCTGAAAACAAAAATAAGCTAGCTTAAAATCATGGGGCGCCCATTTTTTTTTAAATTGAGCTTCATGTAATTCTATTGGTAAATATCGCTGCCTTCTGTCCTGAAAACAAAAATATCCACAAGCTTAAAGCCGTGAGGGACCTGATTTTTCTTAAATTGAACTTCATGTACTTTTGCTGGTAAATATCGTCATTTTTCTTAAATTGCACTTCATGTAATTTTATTGGTAATTATCTAAATATTCACAAGCTTAAAGCCGTGGGGTACCCATTTTCTTTAATTGAACATCATGTTATTTTATTGGAAAATATCGTCACAGGCAGCTTCCTTCTGTCCCAAAAACAAAAACAGTGGGTTGTCCATTTTTCTTAAAATGAACTACGTGTAATTCTATTGGTAAATATCATCACAAACAGTGGGTTGTCCATTTTTCTTAAAATGAACTACGTGTAATTCTTTTGGTAAATATCATCACAAGCATTCTGTCCCGAAAATGAAAATATTCACAAGCTTTAAGACAAGGTGCGACCAATTTTTATTAAATTGAACTTCATGTAGTTTTATCGGAAATAATCAGCCCATTACATCGAATATCAATGACGCACCTTTGAATGCAACAGGTGGGGCCGAGTTTTATTGATGAGTCACGGAATTCAATAAATGAGTAAGCTAAAGCTTAAACTGACGTATGGAGAAAAACAAAAAGAAAAAAAAAAACAAAAGAGAACGCGATCAAAACAGCCTCATGAAAATGTTCAAGTCAATAATTTGCCTATGGAGTCTTGAGAGGGATCAATTTGGAAAAAAAGGGAGAGGTATTCGTATTAAAGTATGATGATTTTTTGGCTGTTGGCTAATATATGACTTAACTACGAAATATTTTAATTAGAGAAAATAACCAAATTCATTTATAAACTGTTTTACCAGAGAAAGGAAAAAAATAAATTGAGAAAAAAATTTAAAAAGCTCTTTGCTATACTTTTTTGATGCCTAAAATAACATTAAGGCGTCATTTTGGCATTGAGTGACACCGCTAAATATATCTTGTGAGAAATCAAACTGAGACCTTGGTCAGGGGCGGATTCAGGGTTTTTTTTAAGGGCGACCCTCTTTCCCGGGACTGCTATAATCATTGACTTTGTTAACCTAAGAAGTAAAAATAGTAAAAAAAAAAAAAACTCGAAAATACTGGGTGAACCCGTGGATTGAAAGACGCCCCTTGAAAGGCGATTACAAACATTTGATGAAAGAACTTCGACTTGAAAAACAAGAAGTTTTCATTTCTTTCCTGAAAATAGAACCAACAATGTTTTGTGAAGACTACACCCTCGCCTAACGAAACCAGTGCTGTAATAAAAACAAACTTGCATACGTTTTAATCCTTATTTATCTCATAATGCTCTTTAATATTTTCTTGGTCAAATACTTTGAGGTCGCAAGGCCTGTGCAGTTTCGGTCAAACTGAACAAAAAACCTCTTTGCGACTTGCAACTGTCACCGGTTGCAAAAAGGTCGGCGACCGGTTGCAACAACTCGCAAAGTGGTTTCCAAATGAACGCTGGGTTAATATCCAGTTGCGCCGGTTTTCGGTGCAGCACCGATAACCTCCTGGCGACCGAAAAACTTACTTGTGGGATCCAACCGGTTACTAACAGGTTGCTGACTGCTTTGCAACTGATTTGCAACCGAATGTGTGGTTTTCCCTTTGTCTTTTTAACCCTAGGCGTTTGCCACTTACAATACAACGTAATTAAATCGTGACAAGTCATGCGCATCGTGTACTTTTTACACTCTCATGTTTGTTGTGTTGAAACTATTTTTATTTAAGTCTATTGGACACATTTTACGATTTGTTCATTTATCTGTGGATAATTTTGATTAAATTGATTTTATTTTCAGTTTTCTCTGCATTCGTGTACTTGTTTCATTGTTTACTCTGATAATATGGCTTTGCAAATTTTTAATAACATACAGCGTAAAAACGTACATTGCTTTTATCATCACATATTTTTTTTTTTTTTTTGGTTTCGTAAGTGTGAAATACCTGGTATATGAAAGCCTTGGCAATTAGTATAAAATATTGCCAACAAATGCAATTGATGTTTTGTTTTTCTAAAACATTATAATTGATGACCTTGATATTTATTTAGAAGGTTTACATAACAAATTATGAAAAAGTCTTTGCCCATATAGACCACCATCCTACGCCTATTTCATTGCAGTCGCTTGCAACCTTCCTGCAACATATTTTCGAACGCCTGCGATCGGTAAAAAAAACCCTGTTAGCGACAAAGATACTAAAGACCGTAAAACAACCATGCAGTTACAACTGCAACCTTCTAGCAACCTGCTGCCGACTACTTGCGACTGGTAAAAAACTTGTAAACGACCAGTCGACTAAATACGGTCAATCGACCGTGCAGTTGCAAATGGTATGCTACTGGTTATAGCAACCTACTGACAACCAAGAAGAGACCGATAGGCAACCTTCAGGATACCGATAATTTTCATCTTTACTCGCACTGGTTGTCGGTGCACAAAAAATGGCCTTCATGTGTCAACGATCGCAGACGACCTGTAAGCAACCTTATGCGACCTCTTAAAAACCTATGGCAACCTCCTTGCGACTGAGGTTGCAAAGAGGTTGCCAAAAGGTTGCAAGCGCAGTGTGACCCAGGCTTTAGCTAGTCAAAATTCTTATTTCAAGAGGGGACCATTGGTTTGATTTTTTTTTTCAGAAATCGAAGGGGCTGGGGTCTAAATCCGCCCCCCGACCCCCTCTAAATCCGCCCCTGTTGGTAAAGGGTTACAAAATTGGTTTTAAAAAATGACTCTGGTAGAGAGCAGATTTTGGCGTGCAGAGGGTATGAGACTCAGGTTGCCCTACCTGGACCACAAGTTACATCTTGACAGCAAATTTGTATCATGGTTATTTCATCTCCGACCCGTCTCTCCCTGGTCACCACCACGAAGCCATTCTCACACTGTAGGCCGCCTACCCCAAGAACGGTCACAGAGAACACCGTGATAGCCAAGATAAAATCCTAAAATAAACAAACAAATTAATTTATTACATTGTCCAATATGTACATGTATGCACAAACAAATTAAGAAATAAATAAATTTAAAATGTGGATGTCTGAGTGAATAATTATATAAGATGATTAATGCCGAAGTGATTGAAAGATACTTATAAAGTTATAATTATTATGAACATCTGCCTTTGCTCAGGAATTTAAATATTTCTGTTACAAAAAAGTTTGGGCGAGATATATTTAACTCATCCGATAAAGATCAAAAATCGAAACATTAAATAAATTGAAAGAAGAGAATAAAACACGTTTATTTAACCAGGTTATACTATTTTACCACTCGGATATACCATAGCATAGTGGAATTCTCGATAAACATGGGTTTTCAATAGTCCAAATGTCCATAAATTATTGCTTAGAGATTCAAATCTCTGTTCAAGCAAGACTTGCCTTGAAGGAAATTTTTTCATTGTTGTTTGAAGCCATGAAAGGGTGGCCGTTTCGATCTATCTCCAACTATATAGTCTTAAGCGGAGTGTTCGATGCACTGGAGGGCCGCACGGGCCGCGAATCTCTGCACGCCCCTGAAACTTAAATAATTCACACTCATGTTCTTTATGTTTTATTATGTACAGAATATGCAGCGACTCGAAGAAGTTGCTTTAACCCTGGCTCTTTCTATATTCTGCGTACTTATCACTTTAACTATGTTGCCATGGAGAAAATATGGTCACATGGCTAGTGATAATCTATATCTTCCTAAATTTATTAGATAAATGAAGTAAAAAAGATAAAACAAACAAACATAAATTCTCTATACCTGTGTAACGGTTACTACACTAAGTACAGCTTTATTTACCTCGGGATTATGATTTTTAAGTTTTACTTTGCAACTTGCTTTTATGCGTAAAAAAAAAATTAATAATAATAATAAAAGACTGATCATGTGCACCGTCTGGACACGTGCTACCGCTGTCTCTAACACATTGTGGGTACACTAAGGCCTATATTACATATTTTACATTTGTTCAAACAGTCATACTCTAGCACTCCCGTTATCTAATTAATATTATATTCATTCATGAGTAAGCCTGGAAATTTGGTGACAAACACTGGTGTGACTGTTGTGACTGAATACGCCTACTCGTCTCTGCTGCAATGTACCTGTACATATACTCAGTGTTGTCACCAGTGTCCAAACAACCCACCAAACACATATCGCCATTTACATAACGTTACCATAACGTTTTTTTTATATATAATAATGTAACAATGTGGTAACGTAATCAAAACGCTATGTGTTTGTTGCTGGGAATAGTAACACCAGTGTCATCACGCACCATGTCATCAACTCTCCAGGGTATAGGCTTACTGAATAACCCGGAAGTGTTTCGTATCGATAAATGTAAACCCTTTCTCCATGGATAGGACGTAATATATAAGTCTCCGCATGAATATGTTTCTCCCGGTATTGTGTAGTATGCTTTAAGAGATATTTGGCAAATCCTACAAGAAAGATATTAGAGGTGATTCTGCTAAAACCGAGCGACGAGTCACCAAATCTCAGAGATCATACCATGCTGTCGTGTTTTATTAAC
>NW_019773515.1:0-29993 GCF_001039355.2 Lingula anatina
CCCCTGGAATATTCAAGAGGTGAGGGATGTGTCCTTGTCATAACAGGGTGACATTACAATTAGGCATGAATCACTGCCCTCAGTGTTGTTGACATATTTATAATTAAAACACATAATAAGTATAATATTTTTCTTTCTTTTCTCAAGTATTTCAAATTATCTTGCCAAGCAACCGATCCTACAAAAAGGTTGAATTAAAGGCTGACAACTTGTGACTTAATTTCCCCCTATTACTATTGCACAACTTTAAATGGAGAATATACAAGGTTTTCTTTTTTTATTTACTACCTGTCCGCCTTGGGGATTATCTAAAATAACTTCACAAGGAGCATCATATCCTATTTTCAAGGAAATGGATCTACTATCCCATAAAAACAAATGGATATAATTGTAACTGCTTACAAAGGGGAAAACATGAGGGCAGAAAAAAGTATTATGTTTGGCATTTTGGAGTTTGGAATCAAATGAAGTAACTACTGGCAAGTTACAAAAACTGCTCAAGACCTGAGTTAAAACATATCTGTTTTTTTTGTACTAAAATCCTGTGTAAGATTCCCTTCACATCAATTATCTTGTGAGATGAGCCATTAATTTGCTGTACTAGTACCATACATACTTTCTGATGTAAATTAAATGTTTCACAAAAATTCCTTCTTGGAAATAGATATATGGTCACTCAAAATTGAATGAAATCCTTTAACCTAAATCACCTGAACAAAATTTCCTTTTTGTGTGAAGATGCATGTACTTCATGAGATAAAATTACAAAAATGTAACTTTTATACCCAGTCTTTAAAGTAAGTATACTAAGCAAAACTGTCATATAAAATAACCCAAATCTCAACCCATCCCTCTTCTTCCAACAATATGATAAAGGAACTCTACCACAGGTGTGTCATAATTAATAACAAAGCTAAACCTTATATTCTGGAACAGTTCGTACACCTATATTCACACAAAAGCAAGGTGGAGATTTTTATTCTGAACATTTGTAAACATGAACTCTTTAGACCTCATTCTTCAAACATTGTAATTATGGAGGTTTATTTGGATAGCTAATGAAGCTACCAGGTCAATCATATTTCTGATCAACTCAAAACTAATGAACCATCACAAAGGCCCTCTGATGAGTCATTTTGTGGCGAGTTCAATACAAAATTGCACAAATAACACAGGAAGCCACTCTGGTCGACTTTAATCTTAGAAGAGAAATCTGTATGGTTAAATGAATGCTAGAAAGAGTGGCCTTATAATATAGTGTTATTAATACTAGTATTGTACTGATATAAGATTGCTTCTTTAGATTTCACTGATGTATTGACTTCACTGTTTGATTGCCAGGCTAAGAGACAGAGCCAGGCACAATTTGTATATGTCAGGTACATGCTTTAAATTTCCTCTTGTAATCCAAACTCCGCCTTCCCTTCTTTCCCAACACCAATACTGGTACTTGTTTTGCAAACTAGATTGTAAAACATTCACACAACTCACCACTGAAAACCCAAATTCATTTCCATTCTTATAATTTGCTTTCAATAAGTTAAACGAAAAGAAAAGAAAAACTTTTTTGTCCAATCAATAATGTATTGCATGGTGAAAAACAGCTGCATGCAGTATTCCAATTTTACAAAATGGTTGGCGGTGAGTCAATGACATAATTTCGATTCTTGTCATTAGCTGTCAGAACGGCAGGCAACAGCAAATGAAAGTTGCAAGAAAATTATGTCAACTGGAAAAATGTACAAGGAAACGCCATTAATAAATTAATTTTGTGACAAAAAGATACAATCTATCTGTACTCAAGTTCTCATTAAACCTCATAATTATTGATGTTCACTTTGTCTGATGTTTGGGTTTTTTGTAGACTTGGTGTCTATGTACGTATGTTCATGGCAGTCTGGCAATGCCTACTTACACTGACCAAGTTTTCCAGTGCTATCCACTAACATAGAAACGAGAGTTTTACTAGTTATGAGATGAAATACTTCTAATACGTAATGAATTTGTAAGACATACAGTTGTTAGTAGACATACTGCAGAATTTCAGAAGGAAGGTACCATTCAATGGATATAGCTAAAGCAGAAAGTCCAATCACAGGTTAGCCCAAAAGACCTATAGCTTAGCAGAAGGCCTATTCAAGGGTTAGCCCAAAAGGCATATAGCCTAGCAGAAGGCCCATGCAAAGTTTAGCCCATAAGGCATGTAACCAAGCAGCAAGCCCATTCACATTTTATTTCCTAACACATTAAGATTTAGCAGAAACCACAATTTCATCCAGCTTACATGCCCCTCCCAAAATGGACCACCCTGTACACACAAAGCTAGCAGCCTAGGATCAACATATCCCTGCTTTTTTCACATCACTCTGGCATAGCCTGGTAATTATTCCTGTTTTATATGCAGCAACTCTGCTGTGTCAGGCAATGGGTCTGTCACTCGGATCATAATTTTAATTGATTAAACTGTGCAAACACGTATTTCATTTGATTGCCGAGATGACGAGCTCAGAGTAAGAGTGTGACTCACACAGGCACATGTTGAGAGGGGACTCCTGACCAAGACCAAGATCAATACTGCTGAGATAATGCTATCTTCATTCTCTGTACTATACACTACGTGGCCAGCCAGCGGGGAAATTTGGCATAGGTCATTTAGTTGTCCTGGCTACCACCAATATGTGAAGATATCGTCCATTTTATCTGTGGTCGAGGTCAAAGTTGTGGTGGTATAAATTATATGCAGCACTTAAAACCAAAGTGGAATGGTTCAATTAGACAGCCATGTTGTGTATTTCATCTATTATCTATTCTTTTGATAGATATGGATATATATGTGTGTGTGTGTGTGTGTGTCATATATAATAAGTAATGTATCATAAGAACGAAGATAGTGTATGTTCACTTGGAATTGATTCTACGTTTTGATATACTGATAAGTGAAATAAATGCCAAATATTGTATTCAATAAGCACATGGCAGTTTTATTATTATTATTATTATGAACCATCTACTGAATTACTATTTCCTTAGCCAAATCATAAGATAGTTGAGAAAAGAATTAAGTAAAATATTATTGTTTTGACCCAATTTATCCCTAGCATAGCTCAAACAAACTCTGCACACCATTCCTGCTTCTCCTGTATCAAATGTTGCAGACCATTAACTGAATACAATAACACATACCAGGATGGTTAAAGTTTATCAATAAGCAAATTAACATATCTAAGATACTGTTGTAAAGAACACGGAGGAATGTGTCAATACACATTCTTAGGTGACAAATGACGAGAAGAGATAAAGATCTGATTTGTGTGACAGGCTCATTGTCATACTGCTGATGGCTGTGTAACAATAAAATGATGTCACTGTCAGTTCTGGATTGCTTACAGCAAGCACTGTTTCACCACATTTGTGTTGCATTATAATGTACTTTTTAGTATGCTGACTTTGGAAGTCCAATACATTTTTAATCCATTTGTGATTGAAAAATATATATGCAAATTAAATAGTGTACCAGGTTCAGGGCTTGACACTAACTTTTATCGATACTGGCCCGAGATATCGGTAAATATCGCAAGGGTTATTTGGCACATGGCATTTTACTTGCTCTTTGGGCCAGTGACCCCAGCGATTCAATGGCCCTAAGTTGGTTTTCAGTGGCCCAGGGCCAGTGGGCCACCCTTAATGTCGAGCCCTGAGGTTGTTTAAAGACTAATATTTCAAGGCAGATAAAATTATCAAACAGGAAAACCTTACTCCAGCTTCACACTCACTGACATTGTCAACTACCAGAATGACAATTAATTTCTACTGTCAGCAGTGGTTTGCATACTAATAACACCATCAACCTTGCAACACCACACTGACATTTTTATTCCTAAAGTTTCTTATACACTGACTCCACAATAAGAGTGAAATAAATTCTTAGCATGTGAAATTAAAAACTTGTGACAATCTGACTGCTGACCACTACAGAAATGTCTCGTGGCCAAACTTATCCTAATTTTGACTAGCTTGAGTGGTTACCATTAGTGATGTGCAGGAAACATTAGACTGTGGCACCTAACCCAACAGAAGACAAGACAACGTCTGTACTACGCTGACACTTAAAATAGTTTTCTTTGTAATTAGAAAACAAAAGAAACCTGTCACTGTTAATCACCCTGACTTGAACAATCACATGACAATGAGATATATATTACCAAAGCTTGCACACACCAGTATGACTTTGTTTGTAAAGAACATTAAATTATTTTTATTTTAATTACATCAGTCGTGTAAATATGTACTGCCAGGTTATAGATAACCCTATCAACATAAACTATTAACCCTATTAACAACCCTATTAAATTTAACTACTAGTATATGTTAAAAAAACTTAGTAAAATAAATAATTCATTGATAAATGGCTGAACCTTGTGTAGCTTTGCATGCTATTTTTATTATTGTTGTCTAAAACCTCCCAACTATATCCTCGTATGGTCTGTAAATACTAGTAAAATGCCTCAGGATGGCAAACAAATGTATATAACCTATAGTCTGCCTAAATCTCAAGTTTTGTGCTAAACACCTCCACAATGCTACAGCCTAAAAAGCACATTATAAAGCAACAATAAACAAAAAAAAAAAAAAACTTAAAAAGTTGTGATGGCTGACTGCAGTTCACTGACATCTTTCTTCCACCTGTGTTGACATCAGGTTCAACCTCACTTCCACATGTTTGAAAAAACTGACATCATTCTCACACCTGCACCAGATAACAGGGAATCAAGCATATATACATTGAACTAGTGTAAATGCAAAGAGGCAGCAGCCCTAACCAACAGCCAATACCTAGGTCCTTACTACACATATCTAGGTCACTGAACTGATACTCCCTTCCTCTCCCACACCCACAGTAGACAGGAACTGACCTTAAAATCAAAGGATAAATAGTTTTACATTAAAAATACAGGAAAAAAGAGCAAGACTTTTGTATCTGCACCTGTATTCTACAGCTCATTGCAAGGCCTTGAGTAAAAAAAAGGTGTACTTCAATCATAAAGCAAAGGAACTTGAGGGGGAAATGGGTGCACTTGGATCTTGAGTACTTTCCAGAAGCCAAAAAATCCTAATCTGCCCTTCAGAGGTAATTTATCTATGGGGGAATTTAAAACATTAGAGTTCATATTACATAAATATTTAACTGCAACAAGATCTTCTTGAAGACTAGTAAAAACCTTTCAAGGTATTTTACAGCCAGTTCCAGCTGGCATTATATGAAAATTGTTAAAGACTGCATTTATATATATATATCTTTTCTTTTTTTTTTAAGGGGGGGGGGGGTAATTATTTACTCAATTAATTTTGCATCAGAGTTATCTATCTTGCTGATTTGGAGCTCCTGCAATTCTTACTGTACTAGAATAGGTGATAATGCTTCATGTACCTAAAAGTTCTTACTGAACATCACCCCTGAGTCTTATCAGGGCCATGATGCCTGGCAATGGGCTACACTCCCTCCATACTAGTACAGTTTAGTGTCAGGAAGTGACAGCATCATTATCTTATCATGTGAACAACCTGGGCATGTATGGGGCATGTACTCTGCAACAAACATGGAACTTTACTTTCGTGGTGTTCAGTACTAGTACTTCTCAATGCATTTGTTAATTAAAAGAAGCGCCTCACAAGGGGATCCAAGGTTTTAACAGAGGAAGTGGGAGGGGGTAACCCCACCTGCCACTTTGTACATCCCACTTGCCCCTTCTATGAATGGCTAAGGACTTATCAAGGAATGGCATAATTTGATAACTTGCTTTTTCGGATAATACAGAAGAATAGATTTGCCATATTTCTATGGATAAAAGGGGTTTTGGAGTACTTACAGTCTATCAGGATTTGTTTATATAAAATTAAACAGACATTGGCTTTCTAGAAGATTTCAGGGTAATGTCAGGTTTTCCTCAACTGCGCCAGAATTTACCATATTCGGGTTGAAAAAAGACAGATTATGATATTAGGACCTTCATAGGGCTTTAGTTTTCAGCTTTACTTTAGGATACAGTAACATGGCCTTACCAGGAAAAACTAATCAAAACTCAATGACACAACAGCCAAAATTGCATCACTCTTTCAGTGACTGTCATCTGAAACCAACAAACAAATGGACAAAATAGTATCCTGATTAGTGGTTTTCTGCAGCACTTATTAAATACCAAACTGTCTGTAAAATGATCACCCTAATGGCCTATGACCAGTTACCTACTGAAACTGTTAAAATTAGCAATATTACTTCATCTTACTTCTTCCTGACATAACAGTCAGTCAATAAATTCAATTGACACCTGCTAAATAACTGATTGCGCAGGCTTTACAGCAAATGGATTGACGCAACCGATTAATGAGAGCATGACCCCGTAAGGTCATGTATATGCAGATCAATACTAAAAGGATAAGTTCCAAAAAAAATGGGAGTTTTTAATACATAAACAAAGCTGTGTACAAGGACAATTTGAAACTGTGCTGGACACAATTTTTTTTTAATTACTTGTAATCAAGGCGAGCAATTTCTTTGTGATGTAAATTATAAAATGCATACTAGTATGAATGTAAAAAACAACTGTACCAATTCATAGCTATTTTCTAACCTGACCTATCTAATAATGATACCTGCGTATCAATATCAGATCTGTATGGACCATATATATAAATGCACAACAGCCAATATCAGTGTGTTTCATTTTGTAAGAGTGCTATCCAAGACCAACTGACTCAATATTCTTTCAACATAAAAAAATTAACTTATCCTAGTCTAATTTCACTGAAGGTTTAAGTTTCACTGCATCAACTGCACACAATGACTTGAAATTGTATAATATTCAGTCAAAGATCACACCTTTAATATTTCCTCTTTAAACAAACTTGTAGCACATCACCTTTACCAGATACTTTCAGAATATTATTTGTTTTATTGATTGGATCCCTTGTTTGCATTGAGACTATTATATTTGTCTGCATTCCTGTCTTTCTATAGAAAACAGATCCCATGATTTCCGAGTGAAATATTAAATGAAAGTAACATAAACGCTACAAGTAAGAAATATACGTGATTGTGGAAACTGCTGGCCAGCTTGAAATAGGAAGAGCAATTTACTTATACAGGTATCAATACTGAGGATCACATTTAATCAGACAATATAATGGCTATAAATGCACATCTTGATGNTACAGTTTAGTGTCAGGAAGTGACAGCATCATTATCTTATCATGTGAACAACCTGGGCATGTATGGGGCATGTACTCTGCAACAAACATGGAACTTTACTTTCGTGGTGTTCAGTACTAGTACTTCTCAATGCATTTGTTAATTAAAAGAAGCGCCTCACAAGGGGATCCAAGGTTTTAACAGAGGAAGTGGGAGGGGGTAACCCCACCTGCCACTTTGTACATCCCACTTGCCCCTTCTATGAATGGCTAAGGACTTATCAAGGAATGGCATAATTTGATAACTTGCTTTTTCGGATAATACAGAAGAATAGATTTGCCATATTTCTATGGATAAAAGGGGTTTTGGAGTACTTACAGTCTATCAGGATTTGTTTATATAAAATTAAACAGACATTGGCTTTCTAGAAGATTTCAGGGTAATGTCAGGTTTTCCTCAACTGCGCCAGAATTTACCATATTCGGGTTGAAAAAAGACAGATTATGATATTAGGACCTTCATAGGGCTTTAGTTTTCAGCTTTACTTTAGGATACAGTAACATGGCCTTACCAGGAAAAACTAATCAAAACTCAATGACACAACAGCCAAAATTGCATCACTCTTTCAGTGACTGTCATCTGAAACCAACAAACAAATGGACAAAATAGTATCCTGATTAGTGGTTTTCTGCAGCACTTATTAAATACCAAACTGTCTGTAAAATGATCACCCTAATGGCCTATGACCAGTTACCTACTGAAACTGTTAAAATTAGCAATATTACTTCATCTTACTTCTTCCTGACATAACAGTCAGTCAATAAATTCAATTGACACCTGCTAAATAACTGATTGCGCAGGCTTTACAGCAAATGGATTGACGCAACCGATTAATGAGAGCATGACCCCGTAAGGTCATGTATATGCAGATCAATACTAAAAGGATAAGTTCCAAAAAAAATGGGAGTTTTTAATACATAAACAAAGCTGTGTACAAGGACAATTTGAAACTGTGCTGGACACAATTTTTTTTTAATTACTTGTAATCAAGGCGAGCAATTTCTTTGTGATGTAAATTATAAAATGCATACTAGTATGAATGTAAAAAACAACTGTACCAATTCATAGCTATTTTCTAACCTGACCTATCTAATAATGATACCTGCGTATCAATATCAGATCTGTATGGACCATATATATAAATGCACAACAGCCAATATCAGTGTGTTTCATTTTGTAAGAGTGCTATCCAAGACCAACTGACTCAATATTCTTTCAACATAAAAAAATTAACTTATCCTAGTCTAATTTCACTGAAGGTTTAAGTTTCACTGCATCAACTGCACACAATGACTTGAAATTGTATAATATTCAGTCAAAGATCACACCTTTAATATTTCCTCTTTAAACAAACTTGTAGCACATCACCTTTACCAGATACTTTCAGAATATTATTTGTTTTATTGATTGGATCCCTTGTTTGCATTGAGACTATTATATTTGTCTGCATTCCTGTCTTTCTATAGAAAACAGATCCCATGATTTCCGAGTGAAATATTAAATGAAAGTAACATAAACGCTACAAGTAAGAAATATACGTGATTGTGGAAACTGCTGGCCAGCTTGAAATAGGAAGAGCAATTTACTTATACAGGTATCAATACTGAGGATCACATTTAATCAGACAATATAATGGCTATAAATGCACATCTTGATGAATAGTTTCAAATCCCAAAAACTGGTATTCAGAACTTGTTTTCCACATAACAAAGGGTTGATTCAGTATTCTTGACTGATATCCATATATTAAACTATCTATTGTTGAAACACCAGAAGAAGCATTCACTCTCTAAAATATACTTTAATTATTCACTTCATGCAAAGCTTGGAAAATTGTTCCTTTGACTTTCCAAATTACATGTTACATCTGGAAAACTAACCGAGTTCACAACAATTAAATCCCACTAACAATCTCAACAATGGGTGACCCATGACAAAGGTATCTGACCCCTGTACAAATGTAGCACCTATGTACAGTTGGGAAATATATTATGACCCAAAACACTATCTCCCATTAGACAATAATAAAAACAACACAGGAACTTCTCTCCATCCGCTTCCTCACCTTCATCTGTCGCGAAAGACTGGATGGCTTCATGGCGACAAATATGACGTCACTCCTGCCAGGGATCATGTAGAGTACAGTGGAAGTGCCGATTTCCATCTCAAACCATGTGATTGACCTATTACTATGTGGCCATCCCACTCACAGGGCCAGCCAGTGAATAATACCAGACAGGACCAGGCTAAAGAACACAGCAGGAGAAGTCCTAGTCAGACAGCCGAGATGTGGCAAGCAGACTTTTTCTCATGTCAACTGACGCAGTGTAACTGACAGATGCACTGTAAATTCTAATTTTTCTACAGAGAATTATGAGGTTCAGATATATGCAGTATACAGAAAAACCCTCTTAACTTGTGTATAAAAAGTTTTGTTATGTGTAGTCCAGACCAATATCTTTTGAAGTATTCAGTGTTGACTTCAATGGTAAACAGCTGTATGTACCACTCCTTATTGCCTTTTATTCGTCAAAGATATGATGTCCGTTTTTTTAAGTTTGTCATCAAAGACTGTGCTGTTATAATAACTCCATGTTTTTTGTGCAGGATACTTTCTCCTAGTATTGCCAATCCTTATTAGTCAACACAATACATATTTCAGGTGCACACTGTGAAAAGTCAATACAACATACAGTAGAATACTGGAGTAAAAATTGCAGAAAACAAGCACTAGACAGAGGACATCATTTGATTCACTGCTTTCCCTCCAATCTTCGACAAAAGAAAGCACCCAAGACCCGTTTTCAACAGCCAGCTACATAGCAAATACAATTATATTTTTCTGATGGCCCACTTGATAATATGCCAGCTGCCAAATTATAGGGAGGAAGACATTCTTTTAAGGCATTAGGGCATGAAATCACCATCTTTCCACCCTTCTACCAGGGACTCAGGTAGTCAGATAATAATATGATAACTAAGACAAGAAACTAGCAATTTACAGCTAAATACAAGGGGGCTGTGGAGGCACTCTCATAGAAATTATTTCTGTAGGTTTCACAAAATTATCTCATTGTCTGTTGTTGTCATTGTCTAATGTTGGTTCAGGGTCTGGATTCAGTGCTTCTATGTGTTGAAATTCAGAGCTTGACAATAAATTATGGTATTCAAATCTGAGTATTATATCATGTCAGATCAAATATATTAGTTGCATGATACAGTGATGACTTTGGTCATTCTCATGGGCAAAAATTGCCAATCTTTCAGATTATCAATCATTCAGATTCATAACAATTATCCTTTTATATAGCATTTGTGGTGCTTTTACTACATAGAACAAAACTTCAGGATAACCTGCTTTTCAATTTTGTTGCTTTCATTTAATAGCAACATTTCAATTTTAAGAAATTGACCTAAAAAACATAGCATCTGTAAAATTCACAATTTCCCTATTGAAAAGATCCAGTCATTACGGCAGATATGTTTCAGGTTTTAAAATTCATAGATTTAAACCAACCTTATAATATCTGTAGTCCTTAAAATGGTTTTGCTGTGACAATGCGTTGCAAACATGACTTTCTCCAGAGACAGGCCTATCTAACTACCAGACTCAGCACCAAATAATCCTGAGTTCACCGGTAGATCAGATCACACTACCCGTTTTCAAGGTGTGCGTCAGTACGCACTTCGAAGTATCAGACACGACACAGCTCTTGCCTAGTATGCGATGTGATAGTGATGATTCTCAGCGGGGTTAGAAAGACGTGCATCCCATCTCAAAATTTGTCCTGGGGTATGATGCTGTGAAATGCGTACTGATGCACACCTTGAAAATGGATATTGTGGTCCCATAAACTGACGAATTTGGGATCATTTGGTGCCGAGTCTGGTAGTTGGGTAGGCCTGAGAGAGCCACCTCACTGTCATTTGGACAGCCACTGGTCTCAAAAGTTGGCTTATATTTTCAAAGACAGCTGGGCAGCTAACTAGCACAATTATGAAATTGCGGGAGAGTGACAGTATTTTTGTTTTTGGACTTACTGTAAATCGGTGACCAAAATTACAGGCCTACATTTTTAACGATGGGGAAACCCATCGAAAGGTTACAATTTTGTTCAGGTATATCTGTCTGATACAGAACACCAATCACATGTTCTTATAAGCCCAATATCATCACACTGCATTTTTTATAGTTGGGAGAAATAAATTTCTTCAGACAGACAGAATTTTTAAAAATGGATACACACATCAGCAATTACATTAGGCTCACAAATCAATATTCCAGTTCATTTTTTGTCTCATGTAAACATTTTATATGCACATAATTATAAAAGCATTCATAATCCAGTGTGCATCAGTATATTCATAGATTTATCTATCAAACTTTCAAACGTGTACAATGCACGCTATACATAACACTAAGGCAGTTTGGTTTATGAATTATAAGTCACATTGCCTCTCGCTTTCAATTTTTTTACTTATAGAAGTGAACAGATCATTAAACCGTAACCACCAATAAAAGAAAAAATTCCGTTTTTGATACTAACTTGTGAAACAGACAAATAAATATAAAAATTTTGGTCACTGAATCACACCATTTCAATGTGGGTATGACCCACAGGGGTGGCAATGCTGTGTCACATTCGGACTTTCGCAATTTTGAAATAATTTATCTTCGCAAATTACTATTTTTCTTAAATGCAGAGGCCTATAAAATATTGAAAATATATATTACTTACCCACAACTCTGTTCCCCAACTCATGACTTCATCAGTATGTTATAAATCCAACAAATATAAATTATTATCACTTCCAACAGCAGTTCAAGTTCTCCTGTACATTCAATATGGATTTGGAACTGTCACGCAGGCGCAAAGGGGCAAGGACAACCGGAAATGTCCTCTCCTTCTTCCGCATTGACTTTTTATAATTAAAATAATTAAATACATTTTTGGTAGTGTCATTTTAATTTTGATATGAAATATTATCTAAGAAATCAATATGCCTAAAAATAAGTTTGATGAGTTCGTAAATACAAAATCTCCTTTCTGCGAGTTAGACCAACATGGCGGGGCCAAAGGAGGATGTTGTTTTGGTGTCTGATGAAGATGAGGATTCCACTAGTAGAACGCAGGTGGGAAGAGTAAGCACTCTCAAACTTTATTGTACGATTTTCAATGTGATCTGGTTCTTTCGTGAACGACTTAATACATTTTACCATTCATAAGAAAAAAACCTAGTTTCTATTACGACGCCCGAGTTTCTAAGTACGCACTAAAACGCGGGACGCAAAATATGCAACCCAGCTGCGCCCCACGGACGCAACTGATTTAAAATAAAACCCGTATCTACATTTTCACTCTAGACAGAAGATATAGTCAAAATAAACCGTGGTTTTTGAAGCAATACTTAGTTTACCATGCTTACGAATGTCTGGAGCAACTATTCTAGGTCAGATAGTATGAATATATTAACTGCCACTCACGAGAAATGACACATTATTAGTTAGGTTATTTGCATAGCTCTGCCCCGTTTTCTCCTGAATTAGCAAATAATAGTTTGGCATTTAGTTTGGGTGGCGCTAGCTACATGCGTGACTAGACGGGTTCACGATGCTCTAGATTTTACAATATAATGTAGTGTTTCCCCTAGTTTTCAATGTCTGTGAGGTGGTAGGCCAATTTTGGGTCTCGGCAAAAACTAGGGGGGTCTGGGGGTATGCTCCCCTGGAAATTTTTTTAAATCATGGTGCAGTCTGGTGCATTTTAGGCTATTTGAACAGATTTTTCAACATTTTATGTGGCACATAATTGTCTTGTTTCAGATGTCTTGAAGAGTAAATGAAGTAATAACCTGTTAAAAAATCATTAATTAAGAATAGCATACTTTATACATCAACCAAAAACTTGGCTAATTATAGTTTGCAATTATAATTCTGGATAAAATGAAGATTCAACTTGCTTGGCACATAAGTAAGCCCTGGCTGTGGGCCAAGCTGCTCCCAGTATCCCAGCTATTAACACTAACCATGAAACTATAAACTCTTTGTTTCTATACTTCAAGAACTCTGTTGTTCGTTACAACAGAATGACAGCAGTGTTTGATATGCTAGAAGATGATGAGTTTCTAACAATGAAGCAGCCCTTGGCAGTAAGGTAGCTCTCTTTGGAGCAGGCAGTAGAAAGCATCCTAAATTGCTGGACAAGTGTGATTGTTGTTTTAGAGGAAGATGCTGTGCGGAACCCAGTGGCTTATGGCTTACCGAGGAAAGTCAATGACAATGTTTTCCTGGCTATATCCTGTTTCATGAAAGATATCCTGCCATTGTGTTGAAGGTAAAAATATGCTTTAGCTTAATTTTGATTTAAGTGTTCTTTAAACCCCGAGTTTATCAGAAGTTTGGGTAACTTTTTTCTCATTTATAATCACTAAAACATAAATATTTATTCACCTTCTGAGGCTTCAATTTTTGACATCTTGTATATTAAGAAAAAAAGGACAGTTATTATTTGAATTTTATTTAACTTCCTGTATCTTTTGTTTTTCAGGTTGTCTAAATGCTTTCAGTGGGAGAACCTGGATTTTGACACTGCCTCTTGATGCCTGGGCACAGTAAGGAACTCTGGTGACATACAGACAGGACCCTGATCTTTTGTTAACAATGTCCCAGATGGAGAGCGAAATTCAAAACACAGGGCAATATTAAGGGCAAGACGTTAGAAAGACTGATCCCGAGGAACATGCATTTAATACAGAAAAAAGTAAGCATTTCATGTAAATTAGATATTGTTGGATCATCAGATTATAATAGTACTTTTTTTTCTTTATTAATTTCAGGGTTATATTTGACTAGGGTTCATTTAAATAACTATAAAAATACTTTTTGGATTGGAAAAGTGCAATCTATGTTACTTAATGTTAATTTTATTTTCAGACAGATTCTTTGAGAATTTGGATAAAAGATTTCCTTTGGCAAGTATGGCAACAATGAATGCCTTTGATGTGCAGTTAAATCCTAAGAGGTTCCCAGATGTTCCTCAAGACATTGGGCCTTATGGACAACAGGAACTTGATCACCTCCTTGCAGAGTACTCCCAAGTCATGGATACAGACATGTCGGAGAGACTTTTTTACCTTTCAAGCACCCCAATTTTTAATTTGTCTCTTACGGAGATAGATTTGTCTTTGCCAGATCCTGTGAGGATTTGATCCTTAACTATTCTGATGATTATCCTGATTTTGTAGTGTTTGTTCAGATAGCTATTTTAATTCCCTTGAAGAGTGCATCGTGTGAAAGAGGTTTTTCTGTTCATAATTTGAATAAAACAAAGATCAGAAATCGATGAGGTGAGGTGCAATTGGAGGACATTATGAAAATAACAATAAATGGGCCACATTTTGCCCAATTTGATTATACACAAGCTAAAGCACATTTTCGTGCTTTGAGACAGGCGACAGTGACTTATTGTTGCAATGATAATTTTGGGTAGAGTCTTAGGCTGGAAGAATGTAAATATAACTTTATTTTAGATACAAATAGTGTTTTGTGCATTTTTTGTAAAAATAATGTGCGTATCATATATATATTACGATGGGCACATAAGTAGTTTATAAGGAGCACATTCTTCTAATAAATAGCTTTAAGGAATTGAATGTGTTTACTTTTCAATGAATGCGTTTTGCTTATAAACTTTACTGGTATCGTGAAAAGTGTGACTCTAACATTCTTTCAGGGACTGTTTTTCTGACCTCCTCGAGGCCCTGTGACTCAACTTTTAACAAAATTATTGAGAACACAACTATTTCTGAGAAGTTTCATGCGAGCTGAAAGTGAAAGAAGTGTGCACACATAATTTTTTTTTCTAATTGAGCTAGAGAGTAGAGACTTGCAGTTTGGTATGTACACAGATAGCCATGTATTTGAGTATGAATAAACTCTTAAAATTTTTTGATTTGTCTCATTTAGATCAAAAGTTATTCATGTTTTAGGGACACGATGTCTGTCTGTCTTTTTTTTTTTTTTTAGATGCCATTTTTAATAATGAGTCACCCCCTAAATAATGTCATAAAAACTTGAACTTTACCACATTAGAAGTTGAGCTACATATGAACACTCAAAAAAAATTTTGGTATTAGCATTTTCCCAAGCTGAGTTATATGTTTGTGAAGTAGGCAGAGTGATAGATATTTGGGTCCACATGTGCTTGTAGTAGGGGAAATACAAATTGATACAATATATCTCTCAACATGTATGCAGTAGAGAGTGATCTTTTAATTTGGCTAAATGGGGGAAAAGAAGGGGTGGATAACAAAAAAAGGAAAAAAAGAAAAAATATTTGGACAAGTAGACATGCTGATCAAAAAACTTTAGTCTTTGTTCTTCTACATGGTATATATTTTGTTTTGCCAAACTTTGCTAAATTAAAAAAAATAATTTAGAAAGACTGCCCTTAAAAATCTTCACTTGAAAATTTTCCTTGATCTTCAAAACAGTACCCAAGATGAAGTATATTTCCAATCACCCTTCAAGGTATGCTTGTTCCTGGTGCATAAGTTTAGACTAGGCAAGCAGTCTAAGAATGGGTTGACAGTTTTTATGGCAGTTCAGGGTAAAAAAAAAAGAGAAAATTTATCTACTCAGAACAATAGTGCCTGCTAAATTAACTCATTTAAATAATAATAATATTTAAATAATAATTATAATGTCTTGTTATCTAGCAAGCTCAGTGAAAATAGAAAATATGAGACAAAGTGCAAATAAATAATGGTTGTATTTCTTTTTCCAGGCCCAAATCAAAAGTAAAGCAGATGAAGCATTTGAGGAGGTAAGCCTAAGAATTGGCATTGAGTAAAAACAAAATGTGGATATTTTGAGGTATATTAATGTTAACGATAATGACATTAATATTTTTTATTTATAAGGAAATACTCTCCATCTTTGTTAAATGTCTTTATAAGAAGAACAGCTGAACAGTATTGTATATTACATTTGTTATACTGTTTCACATGCTGAGTGAAAAACAGGTCAGATTATATGTCATACGTATCATTTATTACTTTTTACCCATTTTCAGCTGCTGTCTGTATGTGAAGAACATATGAAAAATGACAAGAAAATAATAGAATTTTTGAAAAAACGGCACAGTGCTGCCAGTTCCTCCTACACTCAAATGGATGAATTTTGTGACCGTGTCGCCATAACAAGGGCCAAAATTGAGAGTGAACCTAAACGCATTTATGTGCATCTCATTGAATTGGCCAATGAACTTAAAGCATATAAAAGAAAGCAAGAAAGACCTTTGTCAAGTAAAAAAAGAAAGGCTGAGGATTTAAACAGTGAGGAAGAGAAGGCAAATGTGAAGAAATTGACTTTACCAGGGTCAGCTCATTCAGAGATTGTTTCTAGAGGAAATGATTTAAAACATCATTCAGCTCTTGAAATACAAACTTCTGTATCTGAGGGCAGTAATCAGTCCGATAATCTGTTCACAAATAAAAATCCTGGTGCTGGGCATGGAGCCGGTTTGGATTCCTGGACTAGTGGTGCTGAAGACTCTAATCATACTTCTGCTCATAAAGATAATGGTGCGGCAACCAGTGGTGCTAACAAGACAAGTGGACCTGGTGCTGGTGAAAGAGGCAGGGAAAAAAAGACTGGCTCTGGGAGACAGATACACAAACTGGAAAAATTACTGGAGGTAACTACTGGTTCCTGCGCATAATAAATGTGGAAATTATGTGAAAGCAAAGGTTTAGCCAGCTAGCTGTCCAGACAACCTCTTCTATCAGAGGGCAGCTATATGACAGCTGGTTTGTTTAATTTCTTACAAGTGGAAGACCTGTTAAAATATCTATGATCCTGCATAGAAATATTGATATCTTCAGGATGAAAAAAAAGGAGATAAAAGGGGATGGGGGGGAACTGACATTTTTTATAATTTGTAGAATTTTCTCATCAATTTCCCTGAGTGTGATTTGTTGTTGATAAAGCTGGTAATACTACCACCACCCTTAAAAGTGGAATTAACATGATAGTATTTTGTGAAGTAGATTTGGGATTGTAGATATTGGTAGAAAGTCTTTTATATACTATGACTGAGAGGCGAGTCTGTGAGCAGTGTGAAAACATTTTTCAATTTATTGTATGTCTCTTCAAGTTATATGAAATGAAATAATTTTTCTCCCTTTTCTTTACAGGATATCAGTAAAGCAATAAAAAAGTTACAGGAGAAAGAGCTAGATCTAGATGCTTTGGATGATGAGGACTCGGCTTATTTGCAAGAGGAAAGGTTGCAGAAGAGATTTGTTAAAGTTTGGAACAAGATTTGTGATCTTAAGGGGAGAGCACCAGCCACAGGGCGTCCCACAGAGCTCAAGTTTAGATATGAGGGTATTTATTTATTTATTTATTTATTTATTTATTTTTACATGTTCATAATTATAATGATCCAGGTATTGTATGTAAAAAACCAAGTTAACATATTTTGAAATAAATTATTAATTCATCACCAACATTAAAGGATGTTTTAACATATATATTTGATTTTTGTGTAATTCTCACCATATTTTGATAGGTAGTAGATATGCTGAGTTAAACAAAGCAATTGAAAGGTTTATCAATAAGAAGCACATCTTTCCTGACTACTACGATGTAAAGAAAATCATTCAGAAGACCAATGTCAAGCATCATTTGAGATTGGGGTAAGATGTGCATGATTTGACTTTTTATTTGAGGACACCTATCATTTGGTCTTTATTGGGCTTAATGGTCAGTTTAAAAATAATGTTTAAGTGTAGCTAATTCCCACAAACTAGGCGCCTATAAGATAAGATAAGTGAACATTTACCCATGAATATATACAATCTTTTTGTCAGTCCTTTCATGAAAATATGAAGACACAGGCTATTATATCTTTTTGTACAATCTTAACATTTTGTAATGATTTTACAAATAGATATAATAGCCCATGTCTATTTGCACAATCTTTACATTTTGTGCGTACCTGTCATTGTAGTCAAAAAGCTTTATTGGACCTGGCAAAAGAAATCTTCACAGATGTTGGAAATCTGCTTCAGGAGAGGAGAATAAAAGATTTCACTTCTAATTTTGGTTGCCATTTAACAGAGAATTACAAGTAAGTTCAGGTTTTTCTTCAGGTTAACAAGGAAGGCAGTAGTTTTAGGAATTTTGCTGTGTAGTTAAGTTGCAGTAGGCAATCCTTGTATTACCATTATTGATATTTTCTGTAATTTCAAGAGCCAGTAGACAAAAAAGTTCGGAAGTATTTTTGCGCAGGCTGATTCATGATTTTATCATTTATGATTTGTTTAAAATTAATTCTAGGGAACATGAAGACCCAGCTCTGTATGACCGTGACCTTAGGAGGAGGCTGGAAGAAAACAGAAAAGTTTCTAAATCTAAACTGGAGGAGGTACATGCAGAGTGGGATTCATAAAAATTTGAAAAGAAATGGGATACATGATTTGAAAAAACAAGTATAACCTTTTCACCCCATGGTCTGTAGAAACCAAGATTGCTGCTCAGTTCAATCTAAAAAAGACATTGTTTACTTTTGTTCACTCTTGATTTACCTGTTTTATATCTATCAATGTAGGTAATCAACAAGTTTGCCAGAAAGCAGTACGACCTTCAAGAAGACCCGGAAGAGGTTCCATCTGAGGGGGATGACGAGAAGGATTCCAATGCAGAAGAAGAAGAAGAGAAAGGCACCGATATCGAAGGTGACAATGCCTTGGGTGTAGAAGAAGCAGAAGATAGTGATACAGGCACAGGAAAAGATACTGATAAAAATGATGACGATGACAGTGATGTAGAAGAAATAAGTCCTGAATCTCATAGAGACAGTGGAAATGATGTTGACAGTGTTGTTGAAGATAAAGACATAGAGGAAGAGGAGTCCGAAGAGGAGCTAGGTAAATTCTAGGCAGGTTACAAAACATTTTAAAGCTTTTGCATTATTTCTTACTTTCTTATTCTTCAGCTTTTGATAGTAGTTCTCATTGTATTTCTCTAGCTTGTCTGTCTGCCTGTCTGTTGTTCAGGAAGTTAGTCAGTACTGTACATTTCACTTCTTTGCAGCAATGTGCCTTGAAAAGAATAAGTCAAGGTTGATGAACTTTTGCTTGCTTATACCTGTGTTGCTCTAGTTGGTTTTGTCATATTCTGTTTGAATTGTTAAGGGTTAGATTTTTTTTCATCACACTGTATTTTGGTGCGGTTTCTGGATCACAGTAAAGAAATCCCTTGAATGTTTTCAACTAGAATAGTCCATGATCACCATTTCCTCAACGAGACCAAATTTCAAACATTTGAAACTTTGATATTGTTTTTGCTTTCTTTTGGCTCCTATAGGGTTTTACAGACAGCACATTTTTTAATTCAAACCATATTTTCATTATTTAGTTTCAAAATTCAATTTAAAATGGTCTGGACGTGCTTTTAGGTGTTCACGTGTATTGAATTGAATTGAATGCATCAATGATTAACTGTGAGTGGTGTCCATTTATTTATTTATTTATTTATTTATATATATATATATATATATATATATATATCAACTAAATGCACTTGCTCCAAACTTTTGCCACAATTAATTATATATATATATATATATATATATATATATATATATATACATATTTTTTTTTTTTTTTTAATATCCCACCTAACGATTCATTTCTTGGTTCCATAAAAGTATTGTTCCTGTTCCATTTCAGGTGTGAAATTAGCACAAGATGGTGCTATTGATTCTGACAGCGAGGAAGTCAGCAGGATATGCACAAGAAAGAGGCCAGAAGATGTCAACCCTGTTCATGTTGTGCCCTTCGTGACAGCTGTTAGAACATACAGCCCATTACCTTCAAGTGCCAACCGTTTATGCAGCAAAACCAATGATGTTCAAAGCACAAATACTGATTTTGCACAAAATGTGGTTGTGCATTGCCCAGGTCATGTACCAAACAAAGCAACCTCACAGCTGATGGTGCATCAGGAGAGAATTATTGCTTCCTCACACCTTGAAATTCCACAGGAAAGTTCTAACCTCCAACAACAGCATGTTACCCTACGCGAAAAATCAAACTCCCAGTCAGAAACTCATAACTCCCCAGTTGACAGAAACCTTGGGACAGAAAAATGCATTCCCAGTGATGAAGCTTTGAATTCAGATTCTATTTTTTCTGGCAGTTTTGTATCCCCCACAGAGCAGTTAAGTGAAGATAATGCTAACACTGAGGAGCCATTTTCATCACTGTCTCTTGAAAGCTATTATACACCACCTACTAGGCAACTGTCAACAAATGAGGAAAATAACATTGACTATCAGAGCTACAGTGACTCCCAGAATTCCACATTAGGCAGTGTGGATTTGGATTGTGCTGGCAACACAGGGAAAGTTTGTGAAAAACCATATGCAATGAAGGAAGTGGCAGGGAATGTCTCTGACACCAGGGGCAAAACAGACTCACAAAGAAGCATCTTAGAGGAAAAATATTTTATTTGCACCACTGACTTGGACACAAGTAATGATTATTCTGTCATAACAAACCAATTTTCTTCAGCTTCGGCCAACAGTGAAGACAGCAGTGCTGAGCCTAATAATTCAGCACCTCATTCTTTAGAAGACATTTTTGCTGAATCTCCTGATATTAATGAAACGTTACTCACAGAAAAATCACCTTCCAGTAATGATTATACTGTCATAACAAACCAATTTTCTTCAGCTCCAGCTGACAGTAAAGACAGCAGTGCTGAGCCTAATAAATCAGCACCTCATTCTTTAGAAGACATTTTTGCTGAAACTTCTGATGTGAATGAAACGTTTCTCACAGAAAAATCACCTTCCAGTAGTTCATCAGCAACATTAGAGGCCAGTCCTTTAAGAAATGTCTCAGAGATGTGTTCCAGCCCTGCAGGTTCGGCAGTCCAGAAAGATGAGGATGGGCAGAAAAAGGAGCAGAAAATTTGTGGCAACAGTTTGGAGGAAGTGCATTTAGTTGATAATGAAAGCACTGTGGCAAGTGAATTTGTTATAAAGAAACCTGTTGATGCCAATTTCAAAGAGATTAATAATGACTACTCCGAGGAGGATAGCATTGACGGCAGTCAGTCATTATTGACCAAGATGGAAAATTTGATGGATCTTACTGAGAAAGAAATGGATTCTAAAAATGCTTCCTATCATTCTGATCAAGAGGAGAAAAGAAGGGATATGAATGAAGAAACACTTCTTCAAGATAATGAAGGGGAATACACAATGGACCCCAATGACAGGTGTAGTCAGTCTTCCAAAGAACAGCAGAGTTACCTTCAAACAAATCAAAGTGAGGGCATTTCTTTACAACATAAACATGATGGGGAAGAGAGTCGTCCGAAGCCCAGTTCAAGTATATTGACCAATGTAGATAGCATTTCAAAAGGCAGCAGTACAACAGCATGTGAATTAGATTCCAACCAAGAAGGCAGCAATCAGCAAATGACCAAACCAGACAATACAAATGAGAGCAGTATTCAAACAATTGCCAAATTAAAGAGTGATTCCATTTGTGATGAGAGTAAAAAGGAGTATGGCCTATGGGTTGATGACTTGTCCAACTCCTCTTCACTGTTACTGGCACCAGACCATACACCGGACTCTAAGAATTCCCACCTCACCAGCAGCCTGGACATAGAGGAAAACACTGAAGATGGTGCAGACAGTCAAGAAATCGTACTATACAACTTAAATGGAGAAGACATACACATGGATGCTGAATGCAAAGAGGGGGTTGCAGTGGCATCTGACAGTGATAAGGCAGACACTTGTTTTCAGGAGTATGTTTTCCAAGAGGATTCCAACCATTGCTCTTCCACCACCCCTGACCTTGACATAAGTGACAGTGTTAACTTTGGTTGTTTAGATAAACCAAAAGAGGAGGTCTCAAAGAATGATTATAATTATACTGATCAAAACCATTCTGGTATTGAGAATTTCCCCAAAGAGCAAACATCAGAAGTGGCTTCCAATAAAGACTGTGCTCAAAGCAAGTCAGGTCAAACAGACCAGTGCATGGATAAGATTGAAACTAAAGCTTTTGACCCAGATGAGTGCATTGTTGAACTTGTTGTTCCTGAGGTGGACAGTGCAAGAAAAGAGAGTAAAATAAGTGATGATCAAAGTGATGCAGGTGCTAATATTGGAAAATGTGGCCTGAGCAACATTGTCAGGGAAAACAATGAGCAGACCAACCCTCTTCCCACTGTGACTGATACGGATAGCCTACCTCAGGAGAACATTGCTTCAGTGGCATGTGAGAGCCCCAAACCAGCACCAGCTGGGGCTAACATCCAGTCTCAACAAATAAAGCATGATGGGGAGAGCACCCCTTCTAAACCACAAGGCACAGTGACTTCCATTCCCAAGCCAGCTGAGGCAAAGCCAAAGACAATCCACCTAAATATTCCAAAGGCATTTAAGTTGAAAGTTGGCAAAGTGATAGGAAATAGAATTAAAGACAAAAAGCAGATGGTAGTTGTTCCGATAGATGCCAAGATTAGTGACACAGATGCCAACAGTTCAAATGCTGATCATGCATCAATCAATAATCAAAAAGACAGAAGTGGAAATGATAAAGGTTTTGTAGAAAAAGATTATCCATGTACTGAAAGACAAGAGCCAAACAATAAGGATCTACAAGAGAAACCCACCAAGGCAGCAACACCCAGCAGCTTTCAGGGCACTCCTGCTATAAGTGGAAGTATAGATACCGAAGCTAAACTTCTCGGAAATGTTTCAGCTGTACCAAAAACAGGATCTTCTCAAGTCACTAGTCAGCCTTCAACTATTTCAAAACCGAGTGGCCTTGTTGGTAGCCTTCAGCCTAGCATGGAAAGAATTCCATCTGTTCAGAGTTCAAGTAGTTCTAATCAGATTGTAGTAACTTCTGTAGATGCATCAAAGCATTCAAAAGGACCCCATTCAGTGACACCTGTGTCTTTGTATAGGAATGTTACCAGTACCATGACATTGACATCAGGTAGTGTAATTGGCCACACAACCATACCATCAAGCACACCCCCTGAGATGGCCTCCACTTCAGGTATTGTAGTCCAGAATAGAAAAACAAATCTTTTAGAAGCTCCAACTTGTACCAACAAAGGTGTTACCAATATTGTGCTTTTGAACTCCCCTAGAGTGCAACCACCATCAACAGTACTGGTTAACAGTAATCCACAGATATGTTCTCAACAAGGCAGTACTGTAGGATCTAGACAAAATTGGAAGACCCCTCCACCCTCTAATGCCAATATTCAAATCCTTCCTGCCCCACAAGGTCAAGGACAGAACTTGGGTCCAGGACTGGCTAATCCTGCATTAACCTACCTTCTTCTCCAAAGGCCATCATCTAATCCAATAATGCCTGCTACATGCTCTTATTCCAAAGCATCAGTGAACAGCACTATGGTGAGTCAGATAAGCAAAACACCAGTAGGAGTCCGCGCAAATGTCATTAGGCCAGGGCTGCCAGCACAAGGTCTTTTTATACCACCCCAGGGGTTAAGGCCCCAAGCTACTCCTTCGACATCCTATGTACCATTACAGACATTCGGTGCACCTCCGCCACCCACTCATGTACTGGGCAGAACATCTGGTCATCTGCACAACACTGGACAACTCACTGCGTCCACCGTTCCCCCAAAGTCTCCAATTATACCAACTCCTCCATCATCAGATATTTTGCAAAGGAAGAATTTATCTGCAGTAGTATTACCCCCTAGACCAACGCTTACTACAGTAAGGGCAGGAAATTTGGCCTCTGCTTTGGCAACATCATCTGTGTCAGAGCACAACAGAAAGAAGGAGTTAAGTGACCAAGTAGGCAAAGATGGTGGCAGTCCTTTGAGGATTGCCTCTTACAAATCCCTGCTAACAAATGTAGAAGTCAAACCATGCTATGTTGATGAAAAGGTGATTTGGGTAGCAAAATCAACAACGAATGACAATGATAGTACAGATGAATCTCAGAGATTGATGGACTTAAGGGTGTCTAAAAACCAGTATCCAAGTATAGCCAAAGGGTTACTGTCTGAGAAACACACAGAGAAAAACATTAATGCTCCAAGACCAATAACACCAGCATTTCAGGCTGCAGCAAGCCAGTCTCCACAGGCTTCCATTGTACCTGAACGTGTCAGGAACACGACTCTGGTTGATAATTCAACAAGAGTAGCAGTACCTCAGTGCCAAACCAAACCTCAGCATACCAGAGATACATCCACAGATACCGTTGCATTATCTCAGAGCCAGTGTAAGGCAGGGGTTTCATCAGTTTCCACAGAAACTGATCAAAGAATCATAGAGTTTGTTGTAGTAGATAAAGAGAAAAATAAACGCAAGGTGAAAATTAAGCTGGCTTCAGGTACCACAAATTATATCAAAGAGGAGGCGATAAAAAAGACTGTTATGGACACTCTGTCAACTGTAGGTATTGGCAGACTCCTGGAGCAATCTCCAACAGCTGCAGCAGATGGTGGGAGACAAAAAATGGAAGTCTGTGTAGATAACATAGATAATGCAGGAAAAGAAGTGGCCGATGCTGTAAGCACAGCACTCAAAAAAATGATCAAACACTGTGGTCCTAAGGCTTTCTCAGTGGTAACAACTGTTGCCTCTCGATCTGAGTCATCTGGAGCAGGCACCAGAACTTGGTGTGGTATTGGGAAGAGAGTGGTAGGGCAGGGCACTCCATCCAGTCAGCAGGGGCCCAGGCAGAATAGAACTGAACCAAATTCAGATGAAGCTGTTATTGTTTTATCGGACTAACTAGTTTCAGTATTTTGTTTAGGTAGATCTAGTCACTCAAGAAAAGGTGCTTCTTGACATGTAGCCAGTTTGGTTTTCAAAACATTTGCGTCAACAATCAAGTATGACATTGTTTAACAAAATATTGTTTTGTGTACAAGTGTGGTCCTTTCAAAATATACAAAAAAATTGATTTTCAGAATAGCTTTATAATGGAAATTTTAGTTAACAGAAAATAGTAAAAGTTACTTGCTTAATCTGTCCATCAGTGACATACTTTATTTGTTACTATGAGTTAGTAACAACAAATTGAAGGGATCTTTCTTCTGAGTTTTACTGCTGAGTCACAAAAGCAAATGCGATTTCCATGTATATAGTCATTATTATATGAGAGGGTGCATATTGAGATAATCATGGGCCCATGTAATCATAATCTTAATTTTTGTATGTTTATTACATTGGCTGGAAATGTGAATTGATAATAACAAAATATATTTTTTTACTGAAACAATTCATTGAATATTTATGCAGACACATCACAATGGTCAAAATACAATTGAAAGTGAATGTGTGAGTAAAAGTGTTGTCGATAAAACATGCAACAGTTTGGTTCTTTAAGCACCCTGCAGTTGTTCGCAAAATTGTAAAGAAACCCTGTAATTGGAAAGGTGTAAAATCAAGCAAGATTAAGAGCTGACATAATTTATCCACAATAATATTTTGGTCAAATTGTGGTGTGCTACACAAAAGTATATAGTCACTGTTTTGAGTCTCGTCGGTGTATTCCTTTTTAAGAGGACATTCTCAGCACAAAGAGTTTCACTGTCATTGTTGGACAATTTACCTCATCTTGGTGATTCTTGCCCCTTTTAAAATTCTGAAATGATATTGTGCAGTGCAGACAGCCTAGTTTTAGGTAATCTGGGTTGTTTTCCATTCCTTAGGACATGATTGTAGTCCATAATCTGAAACCTGAGAGATGTTGGAACATACGAAACAAGCATCGGTGGAGCATGGATTCCCAGTAACACATGTAAACCACTTCTATTAGTTTGATATACGTCTCAAATAAGTTCGACATGCCAAGGGATAAACTGAATAGATCACTCCATCAGCCATAAAAAAGCTTTATACTGCTCCTTTCTTTAAATTTTCTGTCAGAACTTTAACCTTCTTTTGTGGCCTACTTTTCTGCCCAATTGACATACAGCATAAAATGCTAGCAGAAAAATCCATTCAAACATCATTTTCTGGTAAAATTAAACAATGCCTTTTGGTAATTCTCTTAGTTATACTACTTGAAATTATATGCTGGCATTTGGTCGGTTTTTGTGACAAAAATGGACTTTGTATGCATCTTTAACTCCCACATCATGCAGATAGAAGGTCGATTCAGAAAGCTGCACAAGAAAACATTCAGTTTCGAACGCCTGCACTAAGTAAAAACATGGTGTTGTCTAGGACACTTTGTCCAATCATAGGACGCAATATTGGATGTAATTTGCTTATATATGCATGAATCAAACTGTGACCTAATTTCACCCAATGCACAATCTGGGCCACAAGCCTCACGGTTTACTATGATAGTAAGTCCAACGCTCATGGCATAACAATCACCGATGGGATGACAGTGAACGTTCTATTGAAAATTATTCTTTTAGGAGCATATGCTTATAAATCATTTAATATATAGAATAAATTAAAACAAACGCTTTGTCGAAAAAGATATTTCTTATAAAATAAAAATATGGTAAAGGGACCAAAACAATGGGGCAATAATTCTATATATACTGAAGCTTTACTCTAATATTTTCATCCTAAATTCATTCTAGATTAATA
This sequence comes from Lingula anatina, assembly GCF_001039355.2. The sequence continues at coordinate 26,887 of NW_019773515.1, forward strand.
AGTAAACCACATAAAAGATTTAATTAGGACAAACGTGTACTCGGGAGTTTATCTTTATGTTACATGTTCATATACAGAAAAGAATATATTACAAGTACTGAGAGTTCCATTCATATTTAAATGCAAATGCATGTTGTACATAATACTATATCCAGTACTATAAGATTGTGTGTTATTGTTGTAAGCTATGTGTCTGAAGTAGTTAGCTTTTTGTATTTTGTTATTATAATGATCTAAAGTAGTTATGGTTAAAGTCATAATAACTCTTCATTTTGGCCAAAAATTGGATTTTCCTGGAGTAAACGGCAATTTTCCCATACTTACCAATGGTCAGCAACCCCATTCCTGCATTCAAAGTTAGTCCAGGTTTTTTTTCCTAAACGTTTGGTTTTTTTTTTAAATCTTTTAAGAGATTTTAACTGACGGAGCCCACTCTGACATTGCATAGTCACGCGATATCGAGTGATAGTTTCTGGTGACCTACTTAAAACCGCGGGAAAAGCAGACAACAACAACACTACATGACAATAATGTAAGATTCTTAAGATATATTCATCTTATTGCTCAAAATGCATTTATATCTACAATGTGTGCTATTCTGGGCTTTTCGTTATCCAACGCACTGTACAAAAACTCGCAACTTACGTCTGTGTATAGCATCAGGTTTTTCGCGCCAGAAGTTATTTTGGTCTCGAATGAACGCGAGAATCCGCGTGACATCCCAACATCATTGGCAAGGGATGCCTTTACAACCGGGAAGAAAGGCATCGAAAGCCCTATTGACAAGCACAGACTTTAGTTTTACTACAATAACAGCCGTTTTAGTGGTAAAATGCGACAGAATTTATTTCCATGCGTTGTTTACAATGAATTTCTTGCAGAATTTTGAATCTCAAAGGAAGAGTTATTATTGCTTTAAGCTTATGTGCCAATTTATGTAAAACTGTAGTTTAGAGAGCTTGTAAAATGTAATTGTACACATTTTAATGCTCAATAAATCATTATTATTATTATTCTAAAATCTCATTGTAAAAAGTCACAGCAATAAAATGCCTTATTCTATTCATCAAACATGTTGATGTTGATTTTTATAAGTATGTTAAATTCAGGACTGTCTCTTGTAATCGCAAAGACTTTCTTTTTGGTCAATGACTGTCTCTCTTGGCTTGGCAGTGACACATTTAGCTACTCTCTTTGAATCATGCTATTAGAATTGTGGGTAGTTCCAGCCCCAGTGAGAGTATCTTCCTTAAAGTCAATATTGTCCCAGAATTGTAATAGAATTGAGGGAAATCCTCTGATGAAACCTGCTGGTATATCATTGGAGGATAGCACCTGGAGTCAGACAATACTGATCTCTAGACCTACAATGGTCAAGTATATGATGCTGCTATTTTTTTAATGATGTGAGCAGTTGGGATGACCCAGTCAAGTGTCTTGTTGTCAGAGATAGAGTTACTTCTTGGTATTTTTCCTCCCTTTAAATTTTGTACAATATCTCGACAGATTGACAGCAGCTTGGTGTGAGTTTAATTTCTTCTGGCAAAGAGAGATTATCTAGTGTTGGCTCTTCAGAAGCGGAACTGGCCAAAGAATGAAGAAGATATAGCTCATTTCGAACAACTTCTTTGGCTGCTGCATTGGTAAATTCACTGGAAGAGGGAGGCCTTGGTGTCGTGTCTGGAGTGTCTTTCAAGTATATCACACCAGTTTTCCATCATTCATTTCTGCTTTTCTTCTCCTAGAGAGTGTCATAGCTTCCTCCTCAGTTTCTGTCTCTGATGTAGAACTAATTAGCAGGGGCTGCAGAAGGTCTGTTGCCTGTAGCTCCTTCACAAACACAATCTCACTTGCACTTCTCTGACTTTTATGAAAAACGAGCTGTCAGTGGAATATCTCTCATCAGCCATCTTTTGAGTTTATAATTCTTGAATAATAAAAAACAGAAGTAATAAGATGATGTACAACAACATCAGTAATAATGACTCAAAATCCAGACTTCACTCTTTGAGTGATTATTGTGAAACAATCAAATGTGTAATGAAATCTTAACTAAACTGAACAACTATACTTTTATTACCTTTTCCTAAAAAAAATCCTCAATCAGTGATCAGTTTTTTTAATTAAAAAATCACCAGTCAGTGTCTCACCTAAAACCAGATGTATTACCACCTGAATGTTTTTCAACTTCAGCCTTGAACAGTGAGGTCAGTTTGGCCACTTGCAGAACCTCCATCCTACACTTACACCTCATTTCCATAGATTTTTAGATTGATCTATCCCTGTGGGGAGTCTCACTAGATTACTGTCAGCTTAGCCAGCTTAAGCGTCTGTCCCGCCTACTAAAAGCTGTAAAGGGGTAATTAACTATGGTGCGCTCGTCTGACTGCAATTTAGCGTGAACCCCCAGGGAGTTAGGTCGATCTAAATTTTAATCCCTGGATCAATCTTAATCTCTGGAAATACACCCATAGTCTTTCTTTCACAACAAAGTTACAAAATGTTTAGTAGCTTATATTCCACGGGTTAAGCTGGCCTATTAGGAGATAAGCAAAAGAGATAAAACATATAAAGTAAATACAAATAAAAGACCACTCATCCTGTACAAGAAGTTAATTTAGCTCATTTATAATATACTGGAAAGGAAACATAAATTTGATGCATTGATCTGGCCCAGTTAATACGTACATTTTTTTTTCTTTTTGTCTCTTGCATATCTGGTAAAGGTACTGCACCAATACACACATTTCACTCCCTATATGCACAAGGACAGACCCATCATTTTTTAAATTTTGCTACCTTGTTCAAGTTGCCTTTGAGCAGAGGAACAGAAAAGAAAAATATTTGTTTCAATATTCTACTGACTTTGGATTAAAAATCCATTGTCATAGTAACAATTATAATTTTAAATACTATTTATGTACAACATTTTCTTAAGTACCCCATAAAATATTTAGAAAGCTAATATAATTGTACTTGGTTTAAAAATGTAAACTGAATTATCACTCACATGAGATTTTCACATAAAAATGTGTTCAATGTGAAATATTTGAGTCCAATATTGATTTGTGCTATCGAAATGAAAATATATTTTCAAAAAAAAAAAA